>JAQIXX010007127.1:0-11268 GCA_034700605.1 Willowsia nigromaculata | reverse complement strand
CACCATAAGAAGCATAAGAAGGAGAAGCATAAGAAGAAGCATAAGCATCATGACAGGGTGAGATTGTGTAACACGCCCTCAACGCTTATCTGAGTGCTTATCTTGGGCTTATCGGTATTTTTTTTTCAAGTGGGGTGTAGATTGCGTTCAGGTTGGTCGGTGTGATGGCGTGTAACTCTGATTAAATATTTTGTAATTCCCGAACAGGACCGCTCGAGAGAACGTGAAAAGGAGCGTGACAGATCATCCTCCCACCACAAGTCCTCATCGAAGGACAAGGATAAGCATAGGTCTTCATCATCGCACAAGGATAAGCACAGCTCGTCTTCCTCATCGTCAAAGTCGAAGAACAACGGGGAGATCATGGTGAAGACGGAGGTGGACAGTGGGAGGAGCAGCAGTTCGCCGGTCAAGTCGTCTGGAGGTCCGTCTCAGAATCATGCGAGGTCACTGAGCAAGAGTCCGGAGAAGAAGGTTGTGAAGGAGGAGGTGCACAGTGATATGGAGGTGGAGAATAATGATAGTGAGGATGATGTGCCGCTGGTAAGTGTAAATTGCTTGACATTTGGTAAATTGGTCCGTTTAGTAATCCCGGCTTTGTGTTTTTTAGAGTGCGAGAGCGAGTAAAATCACGAAGAAGGTGAAGAAGGAGGAGGAGTCCATGTCTGAGGATGACGTTCCACTTGTGAGTGTGATCAATTTTTGATTTGGGTGTTTTGGTTGTGTTGGAGTTTTTTGGTGGTTGTCGAGGAAATAGTTTTGAAAAAGCGATTTCCAATTTTTATTTCCGTCGCGTAATTTTTAATTCCCAAAATTAAAAGCACTCCCCATTCCAATTAGCTTATTACTAAATAGTTGTTTGAGACCACTGATCCATTCCATTCAAAAGCCACTTCAAACCACAACAGAAAAAAATCCACAAGTATTTCAGTTTTTTGTAACAGCAATTTTTGTAAAAACACACAGATGTCTAGAAAGAAAGCACCAGCGCCAAAGAAGCGCTCCCGTTCCACCTCCGAAGAGGAGTACTCCGACGACTACGACTCAGACTACGGCAGTTCGAAGAAGAAGACCCCGAAGAAGCCAGCGGGCAAGAAGCAGAAAACATCCCAGTCTTCGACGAGCAGAAAGTCGACCCCGTCGAGCAGCCAAAAGTCGACGCCCACAAGTTCCCCACGGAAGAGAGTGAAGAAGGAGGAGGAGGAGCAGGAGATCTGGAAGTGGTGGGAGGAGGGACCCAGGGATGATGGGGTCAAGTGGAAGTTCCTGGAGCATAAAGGACCTGTGTTCGCTCCCCCTTATGAGAGGTTACCGAAGAGTGTGGTGTTCAGGTATAATGGGAAGCCTGTGAGGTTGAGTCAGGATGCGGAGGAGATTGCGGGGTTCTACTCGAGGTTCATTGAGCATGACTATACTACCAAAGAGAAGTTTAATATCAACTTTTTTAAGGTGGGTTACTTTGAAAATTGATTAATAATTGTTTTTGTGACTTCAACTTTAATTGGATGTGATTTGATTGCAGGACTGGCGAAAGAGCATGACGTCAGATGAGCGCGACCTGATAACCGACCTGAAGAAATGTGATTTCCGCGACATAAACGAGTACTACAAGCTAAAGTCTGAAGAGCGGAAGAACATGAGCAAGGAGGAGAAGCTGAAGATCAAGGAGGAGAACGAGGCGCTCGTCAAAGAGTACGGGATAGCGATCATCGACGGGCATAAAGAGAAGATTGGTAATTTCCGGATCGAACCTCCCGGGTTGTTCAGGGGGAGAGGGGATCACCCGAAGATGGGGATGCTCAAGAAACGGGTCATTCCTGAGGATGTTATTATTAACTGTAGTAAAGATAGCAAGTGGCCGAAGGCTCCTGACGGGAGGAAGTGGAAGGAAGTTAGGCATGATAACACTGTCACTTGGTTGGCTTGTTGGACGGAGAATGTTCAGGTGGGTGTGAGCTATTTTGATTTTTAATTGGGATTAGTTTGACACTTATTTAATCAAGTTAATTAATCTTCACAGGGCCAGCAAAAATACGTGATGCTGAACCCAACATCAAGGCTAAAGGGCGAGAAGGACTGGATGAAGTACGAAAAAGCACGTGAGCTCGCGAAGCACATTGACAAGATCCGAGAAAACTACAAAGAGGACTTCAAGAGCAAGGAGATGAGGATAAGACAGCGTGCCGTAGCGATGTACTTCATAGATAAGCTCGCCCTTCGTGCGGGTAACGAGAAGGATGAGGATCAGGCGGACACAGTCGGCTGCTGCAGTCTCCGGTACGAGCACATACAGCTCGCGGATGAGAAGGACGGGAAGGAGAATGTCGTGATATTCGACTTTCTCGGGAAGGACTCGATTCGGTATTATAATGAGGTTCCTGTCGAGAAACGGGTGTACAAGAACCTCAAGATCTTTATGGAGAATAAGAAGGAGGGGGATGATCTGTTTGATAGGCTTAATGTGAGTTGTTGCAATTGAATTAATCATTTTCTTTGAATTTGTGAGTAGAATTAATGAACTTAATCGTTGATCCACACAGACGGCAGTGCTGAACAAGCACCTGAACGAGTTGATGTCAGGCCTGACAGCGAAAGTATTCCGTACGTATAACGCGTCTCACACACTGCAGCAGCAGCTCGACCAGCTCACCCCCGTCGACGGGACTGTCGCTGAGAAAGTACTGGCGTATAATAGGGCGAACAGAGCTGTCGCCATCCTCTGTAACCATCAACGGGCCGTTCCGAAGACGCACGAGAAGAGTATGGAGAATCTTGTGAACAAGATAAACTCCAAGAAGGATGAGATCAAGAATGTTAAGAAGGATTTGAAGACTCTTAGGAAAGGGACAAAGTGAGTTTAGGACTTTAACTACTTTAATTTTCCGTTATTTGAGCATTTAAATAACCACTTTGCTTCCATTTCCAGGGACTTTGAGAAGAAGACGGCTCAGATGAAGCGTTTGAAGGAGCAGCTCCAGAAGCTCGAGATGAACCGTACAGATAAGGAGGAGGGTAAAGAGATTGCGCTCGGAACGAGTAAACTTAACTATCTCGATCCTAGGATCTCTGTCGCTTGGTTAGTTTCCATAACGATGATCCAATACACTAAACAATTAATCAGAAATAGCTAAATATTAAATTTAAATTCTCTCCAGGTGTAAAAAATACGACGTCCCAATCGAGAAGGTGTACAACAAAACGCAGCGTGACAAGTTCCGCTGGGCGATCGACATGGCAACCAGCGAGTACAGATTCGACTAGCATAATTTAAATAAACATGCATGTGGCACGTCTTTTTTTCTATAATAATTAAAAGAATAAATATGCTTCTTTCCTTTATATTGACTATTAATGTATGTACCGTGTAGTTTTTAGTGTTTTTAATTAATTTTTAGGTAATTGTTTTTTTTTAATTGTTCGTGGTATCACGATATGAAGTGTTTACATAAAGTATAAATTGTTAAACGAGTATGTATAAATAGGAATTCTTGCCAGTATCGTGTTTTTTTGTTTTAATTTTTTTGTAGATGTTTAATTTATGAAAAATAAATTGATCGAGTGTGCGGGTTTCTGTTTTTGCTTTTTCTCGGATGCTCGTCTGTGCACTCATTTCATACAAAAAAAGTTTAACACGTTATTTTTTATAACATCTCTGTAAACACAACCGGTTATCATTTATTTTTTCCCGTTGATTTCTCCGGAATCTCCGTATAACATAGAAAAAAAACAAAAAAAGGAACAAACGCTCTTTCGAAATATATATAATTGTTTATCTGTGTGTTGGGGGGATTGAGAAATATATAAGCATGCTTTACATTTAAAAAGCGAGAGAAAACGTGTGTGAAAGGTTATTATTTTTTGTGGTGGTTTTTATCTCCTGCTCGATGAGGATTTCGATTTACTCGACGAGGTGGAGGATGAGCTGGACGAGTACTTTGTGATGTATTCGTTCACTTTCTGCTGGAAAGCGTGAGCGTCCTTCTGGTACATTTCGGATGCTTCGAGGTTGAGTGGGTCGTCGAAGTTTAAGAGATCCTGGTGGGGTAAAATGAATTGTGATTAGTTTTGAGTTACGGAGATGGTTTCAGGAGTTATTATTTAGTAGCTATTGCTTACAGTGAATAGAGAGTTGAGTCCCCAGACGACATCTTTGAGTCTTCGTGTGGGAGCCCACCCCATCTCGTCGATTGATGACTGTCTGAGCAGACTGAGGCAGACGGAGCCCTCTTCGTTGATGTTGGGGTGCCAGAGGCGGGTTAAGCATTTTACCACTGGCGGCTGTAGAATTACACACACACTTTATTTAGCTACTTTTAAACTTGAGATGATAAGTATGCTCAAACTGAGGCTAAAAGAACTAACCGCAAAATTGTACTCCTCCGTGACATGGACATGGAAAGCGAACTGTCCGTTCCTCCAATATCCCTCGTCCGGGGTTATAATCACGTTGAAGTCGTAGAGTTTATCTGGGTCGCTGAACTTTAGCTCGCAGGACGCTGGAAGGGCGGAAGTTAATTCCTGAACCTGTTGGGATATTGCAAAATTGATATCATGCACATTTTTGTCGGTTTCCACTTCAACTTAATTATTCAGATCGTTATTTACCTCCTTGACTAGTAACCGATCTCGTACGGAAATGCGTTTCACACGCTGCTGTGCAGCCAGAACTTCGTTGTTGTTCGACTCGAAGGCTTCACTGGACGACCTTGACTGCTCCTCTTTGCACTCTTGCTCGCGGCGCAGCTTCTTCGTTAGCGTTAGCATGATTACCTGATTAAACTATAGAAACATAATTATGTTTAATTACCCTTAACACAATTAACAAACTAAGCAAAGAACAATTAAGTATACTAACCCCCTGTTATACACAGAAATCCGGGAAGCTCACTTAAAAGACTGTCGTCGAAAAAACCGAAAAAAAATATAAAAAGCGGATGACTTTCCTTAAAAAACTATTCACAGCTGATTTCTCACACAATTGACCTCATAACTCACGCGAAGATTTAGTTAACGTTGTCAACGCAACTAACAACACACTGGCCATCGTCATCGGTTTAATCTTCTTTAATTTATCTCCATCTTGTTCTCTCTACAAACTAATTCACGTGATTAAAAAATCGCTGTTGTGATGCGTTTAAACGGTTTAGAGATTCATCATTTAATATTCACTGGTTAAATTTTGGAGTTTTTTAGAAATCAGTCTTTGTGTGTTTTTTGATACTTTTGGATTTTGAGTATGTGAGGTTGGTTGGTGGTGAGATGGGGGTTTTGCTTGTTTTTAAATTCTTTTTTGTCTTTATTTTCTGGTCTTTATCATGGGTGAAAAATATGTTGTTGTGCAGGGAGGTGTTACGATCGGTTTTCTTAGGGTTGCTTTTCTTGTGCATGGAGATGGGTGGGTGGTTGGAGGGGGTGGGTGAGTGATCTTCAGGATGTGGGTTTTTGGGTTGTGTGCTGTGGGGGAAAATATTGGTTATTGGGTTTGATTAGGAGTTTGTGTAGGGTTTAGTGAGGTATGAAGCACTAATTGCATTTAGTAATTTTTACTTAATATTTTGAAACCTTGACTAGAAAAGATCAGAGTGCAATGTACTTAAATTATATGCATTTTACGAAATTTTAGATTAGAGCGTACTTGGTCTTTAAAAAACTCATGCTATTTGAAATATTATTATCAGTGCAGTTTCAGAAGATTTCAAGTTACTTTCAGGTATGATTAGAAAAAAATTAATCATAATTAAGATTAAATTGTCGAAAAAACCAATTTACCAGACCAAATATACATTATCATAATTTCGATTTCGAATTTAATCTAGTCTCGCGAGTTAAAGTTATTTGATTAATTTTAATTATCGATTGAATGTCATTCAAGCAATTGTAAGTATTTTAACATCAGATCTCGTTAAACACATTGGTAAATCTTTAATTACCTTTTAAATTAACTTCTGTCAAATTCTATCGCAACCTACCACTCAAATCACATTACCCAGTAGCGTAAACCTTTGTTCTCTGAAATCCCATGTCCTGAAGAGTTCTCCCTCAAACCCTACCACCCCCACCGAAGAAAACATGTTGTTGGAATGGATAAACATGTTTTGTTGGCGAAACGCTACTTGAAACCCAAAAGAGCAGCAGCAGCAGAGCTCACGTAACAACATCGCCTCAAATACATAAAATCGAAGCAGTACGCAATTTTCGAGAATCCCGTCCATGTTAAAACATGAGAGCCCGATGTCCAGCAGGAGCAGCGCAGTAGTGTAGAACGTGACGTAGTGGTACGGGATAAACTCTGTTTTTTGGTTGAAAATACACTACTCCCATCAGCTGTCTCACTTGTCGTTCAGAAGAATCTGTAGCTCATCAGCTCAGCGGTAAGCACTCTAAAAATTTTTATCACTTATCAGCATGAACTGACTCACCGACTTGAGTATCTACATTCCATAATTTTTTAAATGGTGCTCTTATCTGATAACAAGGTCGGGTCAAGATAAGGTCATAAGATGGCAGCGGCAACCGGACAGTCACCCGCTTTCGAACAGTTCTACAGGTTTCCACCGTTCTTCACGTGAGTGCTTCTCGAACACCTCTTTCTTCACAGACACACTAATCACCAATTAACAATTAACTTTAAAATATTTATTTTTAAATCCAACAGCCTCCAGCCAACCCCATCAACAAAAACCCGCCAACTAGACCTCTGGACAAAACTCCTCCAGTCCCACTGCCGCTCCACCACCCAGTTCATCCTCACCCGAAACGAACCGATCTTCACAAACAACGACATCAAACGCTCGTTATCAAACGACTTCATCACAGAACTCTTCAACCACATGATCGCCACCGACACAGCACTCCCAAACACCCGCACCCCACCACCCCAACCCCAGTCATCATCCCCTCGCTCAGGGAGAAAAACACAACCCCAACAGGTCCACGACAGCGTCATAATCCTATTCATCCCGAGGGAGAAGTGGTACGAGAAACTGTACGACTACGCGAAGAGGAATGGCCTTCAGAATGGGGGGATCGCTACCTCCTTCGAGATGCTTAACGATGAGGAGTTCAAGGGGATGGATGAGGTGGTGCTCGAGGGGCTTATGAGGGGGATGATGAGGGAGAAACGGAATTGTGAGGTTATCTGTGGCGGTGCGGGGAATATGGAGGGGGTTAAGTTCTTTTGAAGGTTTTTTTTTGTACGTGCTGAGGACTGAGGTGTTTTGTAAATTAAATGATATTTGATAAATTGATCGTTTCGTTATTGTAATCGTTTTGCATAAATTATTAATTGTGGTTTTTAATTGGTCTGTTAATTAAGCGCATAAAAGGTTAATTGTGTGCAACCTCAATTTACCGAGCAGTAGATCACCAAAAAAAAGCAAACAAAGCATCCAGAACAGCTGCAAATATACACATCTCACAACACCCATAGAGCGAATAAATAAGAAATGTTGATGGCGCGAACGGATTCTGCCAACTGTCTCTGTTTACAACATTACAACCTGTATTCCAATCCAAACCTGACTTCTGAGCTTCCATCAAACTGTGCCTTTTTTAACATAAACTTTTATATGATTAATTTTAATTAACTTTTAACTGTCAATCATGTTCAGATAAAGTGTTTTAAACACCCGTTTTTGAAGTTTCAAATATCTAATCTTAAACGCAAGAGCAATGAATCGAAGATTAACAAAAAACTGCCTTTTTTAACCTAACTTTAACTTAAGAGCGTTTCCATTTAATTAACTTTTAACTGTTAACTATGTTCGGATAAGTGTTTAAGCACCCATTTGAATAGTTTCAATTAATTAACCCATTCTCAACTAAAGTAATGAACCCAATCTAAACAATGTCGCACCCAGACGACACAAAAACCCTCAAGCTCGAAAACGACCGCCTCCACCAAGAAGTCCACAAACTCACGTTAAAGCTCGAAACAATCCTAAAATCCCACTCAACCGAGATCGAGTACATCAAGGAGGAACACGACCACGAAAAAAACGACCACAAGACACAGCTAGCCAAATTACACGAAGAGTACAGAGCTCGAGAACGCCTCAAGGATGAGAAGAACCAGGCGTTAAACGAGGAGCTCAACTGCGTGAGGGAGGAGCTGGAGGCGGCGACAAGTCAGAATGAGAAGTACAGGGCGCAGGTGGAGATACTGAAGAATGCGAAGAGTGCGGGGGCGGCGAGTAGTTATTCGGATTATGAGGGGTTGAAGGAGAGTCAGAGGACGTTGAGGGTGCAGTTGGGGGAGAAGGAGGAGTTGTTGACGGCCCAGACGGAGAAGATTGGGAGGTTGGATAGGGCGGTTGGGGCGCTGAGGGGGATGGTTTCTGAGTTGACGGAGATTGGGGAGGGGAAGGATTCGGCTATTAAGGAGTTGCAGACTAGGATTAAGGAGTTGGAGAGGGAGAAGGTGCGGGTTTTTAAAAAAATATTATTGATTGGTGTGTGGTTGGTGGGTTATAACGAGTGGTTTTGTTTAATTCACAGGATGAGGAGACTGGTGTGCTGCAAAATGAGGTGCTCATGCTGAAGGAGGATGTGAAGCGGTTGAGTGGTACGGTGAAGCCTGATGATAAGAGTGCTGCTGGGTCTTCGAGGGGGAACAGTCTGTTCAGTGAGGTGGAGGAGAGGAGGATTATGGGTGGGTTATTGAAAAACTATTTTATGAGTTGGAGCTAAGAATCACCATCATAGTAACCAATTTTAAAACCATTGCAGTCGAAGAAGAGCTGAAACGCCTCCGCGACAAAGTGAAACGCCTAACAGCAGAGAACAGATCGTTGCAGATGGAGCTAGAACGGGGTGACACCCACTCCCAATCAATCACAACCCAACTAGAGGTGATAGTGAAGAGCGAAGAGGCACTCGCCGAGGAGATCAAGAAGGACAAATCTGACGCTCTCAGTCTTTTCGATGTGAGTACACTTAACTTAGCTAAAATACCCAAAATAAACTAATCCCTAATTCACAAAAATATTCAGTCCTACAGAGACCGCCTCGACTACCTCCGCTCCGAATACACCCGAAAACTAGAGCAGCTCAAATCCCGTTCCGACCTCCCCCCAACAGTCTCAGAACTGGAGACCCTCCGCAGGGAAAGAGACGACCTCCAGCAGATCAAGATCACGATGGAGCGGACAAACAACGAACTCAAGAGAGAGCTGAAGTACAACAAGCACCTCAGATGCCAAGCGGAAGCGAACGTCAAGATCCTCAAAGCTAAGCTAGACTACGCGAAAACAGAGAACCAGAACACCACGAACTCTGAACCGAACGATATCAACTGTAATAACGCGACTGAGTCTCCGGATATCGCGAATGCTAACGAGACGATAATGACGCCGCCGAGGAGGAACGTGAAAGCGAGACAGGAGGACCCTGAGCAGTGCAAACAAGTGTGAAAAAATGACTACGTTTTTTTATTTCAATATGATTTTTTTGTAAATATAAAATGATTTCTTCCCCAAATAAACGTTTTTATTTGCACAAATAAATTCATTACTCCGACAGTGAGAAAGGAAAAACACGTTCCCTTCTCTTACTTACACATAGAAAAAAAAATTTAATCAATTTAATCTTAACTTGACTCTATCCCTCCACTCCCCCTACTGCCCCTCGTTATCCTCCCCTGCTGCTGCTGTTGCCCTTCGTTTTGCGTTGTTGGGCCTGTGTTTGGGGTGGCGAACTCGACGGGGTTGTCTAACACTCGGTCGCTGGGTGACTCCTCCTCTTCGTCGTCTTCATCGTCGTCGTCCTCCTCTTCCTCCTCGTCGTCGTCATCTTCCTCCTCTTCATCTTCTTCTTCCTCTTGGCTTGACTGTTCCACCGCTGTTGAGTTGACTGTTGTGAGGAGCGCGTTTGTTGTGTTTGTCACGCGGGAGAGGACTGGTTCTATCGATTCCTTTATCTGGTTGTTGGCGCCCTTTGGGTCTAGGTCTAGGTTGATAAGGGTTAATTTTTTTTTTAGATGAGCACTTTTTAAGATTTGATCGTATATTTAAAAGATTAAGGATAACTCACCAGTCGCCCAAGAGAAGTGGAGAAGCGCTTTATGTGTATCCCCCTTCTTGCTGAAGATCTGCAAAACGATTATACGATCAAGTTTTTAATTCCTGAAACGATGATAAGGTTAAGAGTAAGATAAGTGAAAGAAACACACCTTAGCGATAAGAAAGTACACAAGCGACTCTTTGGGCACAATCTCTTTAAGCTGCTCCAACTCCGTTAAAGCCTCATCCAACTTCCCGATCCCAAACAGCACAGAAGCGCGGTGGAACTTGCAGAGCGGGTCGTTCTTGTTCGCTTCCAGCGCTCGGGTGAACGTGTTCAGAGACTTTTCTGCTCTCCCAAGGGCGTGTTGGACCTGTGATTAGATCAAATCGTATTTTAGAAACTTATCCCGAAGGCAAAAAATTAGTAAAAGTAAAAACAGTAATGTCCACCCACCACCCCAAGATGACACAACAGCACAGAATTATTAGGATGAATCCCAAGCGCCTTCCTGTAGTAAACCTCCGCCCTCTCGTACCTCTCCTGCTTATAAAATATCATCCCCATCCCGTACCAAGCGTTGTAGTGACTGCAATCGATCCTAGTAGCGCTCCTGAAGCACCTCATCGCCTTCTCCAGCTCCTCCGTAACGACATACTCGTGCCCGAGCAGCGTGTACGCGTACGCACAGTACCTATTCACCTGGATCGCCCGTTTAAAAAACTTGATCGCAGTCTCGTGCTCCTTGTGTAAACTGAAGCAGTTCCCGGCTGCAACCCAAGTTGCCACCTCGTTCGTTCTGTTCGATTTCATTAGGTCTTGGGCTAGGGCTGAGAGCTCGGTTTCTTTCTGTAAGTGCCAGTACGCTGTTGAGAGCCACTCGAGACCTTCTGTGCGCCAGGGTTCGATCTCCATCATTCGTTTGTATGATTTTATGCAGTCCTCGTAGTTGCCTAGTTCGAAGTAGCACCTTGCGATGTTTCCGTAGACCCAGCCTGTCTCGTACTGGGAGGGTTTGAGGCGCTGGTACTGGGATATCGCTGTTGTGCAGTTGTACGCGTTCTGGGATGTGTATGGGGCTGAGAGGTTTGATAAGATGTGGAGTAGTGGGTCTGTGGGGACAATAACACTTGATTAAGATTTATGGTATACATTTGTAATTTAATTAGCATAAGTTCCGAAACTCACCAACACCATTCCTAAACGCCTCAACACAAGCAGCCACCCTATCCTCCACCTTGACTTTCGTGTCCCTCATCACCTCCACCT
>JAQIXX010007126.1:0-11270 GCA_034700605.1 Willowsia nigromaculata | reverse complement strand
ATAACTTGTTTTTTCTCAGGATTGATAAAAACTGCCCCGATTTGGAGCACATACTTATTCGTCCCGCGATTCACAAGTATGTATATTCTGGAGGGAAGAACTATAAACAAATGAGGTAAATACAATTCGACCGAAGGCATGGAAAACAGCCAAAAAATGCATTGAATGAATCAGTTTTAGAAATGATGAACATTTACTTAGCCCCTTATTTTATGAACGTGCCATCAAGAATATGTTCTAAAACCCATAAGGATTTCTAAATGTAGTACTGCCTATTCAACATGTTGCTTGCCTTTTTATTCTGAAATGGAAACAAGACCGTACACAATTTTAATTAACGAGTCAACTGTTGTATCTTAACAAATTAATAAGCAGCAAAATCAGCCAAAGGGTTCGGGGGTTATCCTGTTGTCAGATAAAAGAATGGATGAACTGTAAACTCTATCGTAAAGCACACTAACAAAACTGTTGTCATAATATGAGACGCGTTACGCAATATTCGAAATTGAAGTTTGAAATGACATTTATATATCTATTATGGGACCGGATTGAAGCAAAGTTTTAGATCAAATGAAAATCTGATAGAGGAATTACTATTTACTTATATAATCTAATCTATGTATATTTAAGTTAACTATTGCTGGAAAAGTGTGAATTGGATCTTGAAGCAACTTTGAAGTCAGAGCATATGTAAAGTATAAAATGCTTAGAGGAAATAATGTAAGTTGAAGTCGTCATTGAACCACATATAGTTTAAATGATCATTGAGGAAATTCAGGTAAATCTATACTAAATGTATTATACGTCTCACAAGTTTTTAAATGTTGAACGTTAAATGTTTGAAGTTAAATAAAGGTCTCGAGATCAAAGCTTTCACCTGATAAGTTTAATTTCCATTGTGACTACATTTTACACACAAATTATCTATAGTGAAAGGAGGAAAATCTACTGTTTGCTTACTACTGATGTGGATTATTTCTTGTGGGGGAAGAAGCTACAAGGACTGCCAACGGCTCACCAGCAGTAACTGTTAACGAGTAGAATTAAGTATTTTATAAGTTGCTTTTTAGCAACCCTCAGATTTAGTCAAGTGGCCTCCGAACAGGAACTCCTCTAACGAATTTTTATAACTGCTTGTCATTTCATCAACAAATGAGTTTTTAGAACCTTCAGTTTAACGAGTGGAACACGAAGCCACTTGCTATTAAGCGATATGTCGCTGCGTCTTGTAGCCCTTTGATTGGTTGTACTTCACATGAAAAGTATATTGTATTGCTTGTTATAAAATTATAAGGTTTATAGGCATAGAAAAAAATAATTTGTATATCATGTGTCAAGTTTTGCACATACAGTGGAATGTATTGTATGGAAATGTGCATTTGTACGAGTAAGCATATATATTATCGGTGGCGACTTGGCGATAACAGTAGTTTATATAACCGATCACCTATTTCAGATCTTGTCAGCCGTCATATCCTACTTAACTATATTTCAAGAAGCAAACCAGTGAGATTTACAAATACTAAATGTTAACAACAATTTAAAATTAGTTTACGCTGTCTTTGAGCTGTTTATCGTGTATTTAAAATAAAAAATTTTATAACAGGAGTAATAAATTAGCGCTTTGGTTCACACAAAAATGTGCTATATTCAAAGGGGTAAGCTGGTCCACAAAATTTGTACACACAATCATAATTTTCAGCGGTCCGCAAGATCTATAGAATCTTCTCTCCCAAAGGTGATCTCTTCGAGAAACGTCTTGGGCGTAGGTAAGTTTAGATTTTTGAATTAAACTAACAGACTGTGTATGAACCTTGGACATTATTCCTATCTGAAAATCTATTATCAGAATGCTGTAAATTATCAGGACCAACATTGTTAAGACAAAAATTCCACCTGGATTCTTATTTTTAACAAGGTTTACTATTGCAAACGTTAAAACACTGATGACGGCTCCAAAAATTATTCCCATTAGAGGCCCTTTTAGTAGATCATTTAGTAATCCGGTAAGCAACTGAATTTCTCTGTAGATTAGTGCTCGTCTGTATACTGAGTTGATTCGGACCCCTTTAAACTGCTTTCCCAACCTGAAAACAAATAATCTTTGTATATCACGCATACATTTAAAATTATATTTTCGTAGACTACCTTACATTCCCAAATTATCAGCAAGTACGGAAGTCAACATATTGGCGATTGTGCCGCAACAAAATGATCCAGCAGCTAGTCCAATTCCCCAGGCATACATGTTCACAAGTAAAACGAATATTTTAATTGCAGTCCATAAAATTCTTAAACATTCTATGTTCGGAATCAGCCAAAATCCAGCAAGCGACGGTTTCCAAGGATTTTGCCAGTGAAGTCCAAACACAAAACAAACTGGAATAGTTACCGATGAAATGTAACACAACTGAGCTACGTAAATGTTGATCATTTGAGAAAATGATTCAGAGTTTGCTTTCTTTGGTTGCTTGTCATTCCTTCGATCGAATTGTATTAGGGCATTAATAAATTGAACGTACTAATTCAATTTTAGTTTTATGAGGTAAAAATAAGCATTGATAGGAATTAAAATAGCTAACGAGAGTAAACTCAATATTTTATCCCTTGTTTCCTCTAAGCGGTATTTATAGAAGATTGTCTGAGTCGCTACAATAATTAAAGTGCTCGCGAGAATGAAAAAAATATAATTAGTGTTTCCAGTTGCTAGTCGAAGCAACTTTTCTGATGATTTATCTTTTTTTGTTGGAGTATACCATTCAAGGCAAATGGAATTGTAAGGACCTCGCAGCTTTCGGTTTGTGTTATAAATTTTAAGGAATTCTGCCATTCTGCCTTTAGGTTTAAGAGAAATTAAAGCAAAACGAGTAATTACTGGCGCTTGGCCAAACTTTCAAATAGGTGCAAGGCTTAGCTGTATGCTCTAGACTATCTTGAAAGACGCTACGTGTACGGATGTAAGCTTTACGTATGGTAATGTTCGAGGAAACAGGTCAAAAGGTGTGACGAAACGAAATTATTTCTCACATATTTTCAGGTGGCGCAAGAGAACCAATGATTACTCTGTGTCAAACGTGAGTGACTAATTGAATTACTTTATTAATCTTGCATTGAAATCCACTTTAATTATGAAACTAAATCATCATCTTAATATGATAAGATACACGTGATTTTTTCTCATTGCTTTAGTAAAAAGCTTATCTCCTTAAAACACAATATTTATCACTTTTATGCTATTTTTCACATCAGGAGCATAGACACCTTGAAATATGGTGACGACTGAAATGTTTTAAAGTGCCATAAACCTTTGTGTAGTGCGGAAATAATGAAGAAAACATGTATAAGGCTTGGCTAAACAAAATATCGCTTACATGATTTTCGTAGAGCCAAGGGGAATTGATGATAACTATGTGTATCATAATTAAATTAGTGACATATTAAATTTATTGAATAATCCGGTTTTTAAATCTATATCCATAGCTATGCTACTCCCATATTTGTTTTTATTGATTGCGTGGAATATTTTGAAAATTTTCCAGTTCTCAGCACTGTTTTATTAAATTTAGACTACAGTAAGTTTACACACGCTGTTTGAGCTACGCATTCTTCATTAAAACATACAATTATGCTGTAATCTACCATTTTTGCTTGATTCGAAAGCATATCCTTACACGTTTAAAAGTATTTGCTTCTAAATGAATTATTCAGGCTATTTTTTCATAAAGACAAATTCAAAAAAATATCACTGAACGATTTGAAAGGGATTTATGTAGCTGACATTAAGTCAATTCAATTGGTGTGTCTGTAAGGTATAAGCTGAAGCTACTTGAGAAATTTAATTATGTAAAATTGTTTAAGTCTAGAAATGAAATGAAACTAATAATAAGTTAGCAATATCAACTACACAAAGGATTACAATATGAAGATAGCATTGTAAATTACTCAAAGTAAACTATATTGTATGGAATTGTATATTATTTTTTGCTTATGTACTCAAATAGTCTGTATGTCTTCCTAGCGCAAACTTTTTGTCTCAGATTTTGATCTTGATGGCCCCACCTAGAGACCAAAAATGGCTGGAAAATGGTTTTTCATCATTTTTAGCCTCCAGGTGGCACTATAATCGCTAAGAACGGTTAATTCTTTCAGTTATGTAATCTACGCATCAAAATATACTATACTGCTAAACTTTATAAAATCGGAGACAAAAAGTAGGCGTCAGGAAGAGATCCAGACTATTTGAGGGGGACTGTACATTAATTTTAAATAAAGTACAATTAAGAGTTTATGTTAAATATATAAATTAAAGTAAGATTTTCGTTTTGCTCCGAATGCAAAATACTCAAAGCAAGCCAGCTGAACGTTCCTTTCCTTAAGTTTATTGCCATGTAATCAAATTAGCAGTATATCTTACACATGTTGAGTAAAAATTAATTATTGTTGACCTCTCAAATTTTGTCATTTCATAATAAAGGGCAATGGGCTAATGAATATTTTACTCTAACTCCCTTAAATATTAATAGTCTTTTCCAAATTTAAAATAGTGGCATAACCAATTCGTTTCACATCTTCAAAACTAAATTTTTACACGAATGCTTTGGTTTTATTGCTCCACATATCAAAAGTAATACAAGTGAAGAAAGTTTTGGACCAGTGACCCAGTTTCGCTGATTGCGTCCAAACAGATAGTGTGTATCTATGTACGGTAGCACCCTGGCTAAAATCGAATAAAATGCACTCCTAAAACCGTTGATGGCTCACTAATATTTAAAAATAAATTTTTCAAATATTGAAAATATTTTCATTGTAATGCTTCAAAAATTGATGCCTTCAAATAATTTTTCTTATAATTTTATTTGATACCTTGCAATAAATTACAAGATTGAACATTTTATTTGCCATTATCAAAATACCAATCCATTACATTGAGAAAACTTAAGTGGGATGCAAACAAATTTCATTTAAATTCACTTGACCTTCCAGATTTAGTAATAACATTGTGTCCTTAAATGCTGAGGCTATAAATCGCAACAGAAATGAATATAATACTTACGTGCATTTAAAGTGGAATATCTTCCGTAAATGCTCAAAGGTACCAACAATCAATTAATCCAAAACATTTTATTAAGTTATTTTATTCTTTACAGATGCGATTTGGATATGCGATTATTTTTGTTCTAAGCTTATGATGAGCGACACAACGCAGTATTTGAGGGTTTATATATTTGAATTTAATGTAAAAACTAATTGCTTATCTCAATATAGTATTATTCTAAGGTTTGTCATTTTGAAATTTGTTTTAGCAAAATGTATATTAAATTTTAAGGGAGTACACCTTTCCTAATTTAATGGAATTTTATTGGTAATACTAAGACCAACTCTCATTTCAGTTTCTCAGAATGCACACAGAAAAAAGGATCAATTTTTTTATCAAACATGCCAACTTTTACCGCACAAGAATATCTTCACACCACGAATTTATTAATTTACTATTTTGGTTTTGCCTACTTTCTATTCCTATCTCCGTTTCGTTTCGTTGTAGATATAAGTGAGCCCAGTAGATTTCGAACAGTGAAATCAAAATTCGAAGCCGTAATTTGCGGAGTAATTCTTATATCTGGGTACCTTGTGGACATTTTAAACTTCTGTACAATATTTGATTTTGCTAGTCGCATGAAATCCAGAGATCCACTAATGTACTTTTTTGGGCTTCTAATGATTGCTAGGTTCTGGTTTGATGTTTCAACTCACATTGCATTTTGGTGTTATCAAGACAGATTCCAAGATATAATCATCTATTTTACTGATATTGCTCCTAAAATTTCCAAAACAAAAGCAAAATTCTGGCAAAGAAAATTCACTTGCCGAGTAATTTATTTAGTTAGTATTGTAGCTACTTGCTATAAAGTTTCAGAAGTATTTCGCACAATCTCAACACAATACAATGGGCTTGCGGACGGTCTAGTGTACAGTTCTTGTAAAGTATTTTTCATTAATGACACATGTGTAGAGAAATCAATTGGAGTATCTCACCTAAAGTATTTTCTAACGGTCTTGACAATTTTAGCATGGATAAATAAAACCCTTCTCCCATATTTTATTCCCCTTGGTATTTTCGCCGCGGTGGTAACAGTTTGGGATGCATCTGTTGCATTTAAAAGGAGTCTACGGATAAATGTTAGAAATTTTAATGTATGTCCATTGCGCAAGAAATCTTCCACTGCTCTTAAAATAGTTTCGTGTTATCAGTCTGAGAAGATTCCATGGGAAGAAATATATGAGAGATACAAGACAGTTAAAACACTTTCCCTACTAATAAGCAACGCATTTGGAAATACATTGATGGCATTTCTTGTGTCATTTGTTGCTTCTCAGTCACGATTTTTAGACACATTTATTTTCGTAGATGATATCGTTAACAAAATAATATTATTAACATGGAGCTGTTTACATAGTGACATTTATTTTAGCAGCGGAAATCAACACTAATGTATTTACTTGAGATTAAATTATTTTAGAGGTATTTTGATAGTCAATCTTATAAAAGTGAAATAATATTTTAAAATTTCTTTTCAGATGGATTCCTTGCGATTATGGCTGTCAAATGAAGAAAATAAAAAGGATGCTCCTATGGATCAGGTGAATGCGGTGTATAATGAACTGTCTCGTAATGAAGTTGGAATACGTGCATGTAATAGTTTCACTATTACTTACCAAATGTTGTGGAATGTATGAACATTTGCATTTTTTTAAGTTAAAGCATACTAACTTGAGACGATGAAAATACCAACCAATTAAAACTCTTTCTGTTTCAGATATTGTTAACAGTAATAACTTACTTTATTATATGTCTGCAAGCCAATCAGTAACATCAATGAGCCTTTGTAAAGTATTGAAAGGACAAAACACTTTCACGTAAAAATTCATATGGAACTGTTTAATGCCTACCAGGAGATATAAATTTTCGGGTCATGTAAGCCTGCTATCCTAAGAGTAATAAAATAGCGCTAAGATTTATACTAAAATGTTCCATATTTAATGAAGTATGCTTGAATACAAATTTGGTCAACACAATTATAAGTGTTATCGTCTCAAAAGAAGAACTTTTAAGGCAATGAGAGTTTTAGCTCCTTTGTCATATTGTTTTACCACAAAAAAGACTAATTGTAAATCAACCAAAGTATATGGTGGAATATCATACAATTTTTTAAGGGGCATGTGTTCTTCTTCTTCTTACAACCATTCTTTCCTATCAATCGTGTTAATATCTGCTTGAGAAAGCTGCGGTAATGAAAGTCGCAAAAGAAATTTACATGTCTATCAATTCATACTTGTTAAAACACGCTTTTGAATGAGAAAGAAGTTCGTTAGTCAGTTAACAAAAATATAACAAAATGCGTTGAGTAGAGTATTGTTCGAAGTTTTATCACTTCATGTCAGTCAAAGATATCAAAATAAGAGTTTTTATGGCAACCTGAGTAATAAAAAGAATCTCTCAATGCTCATTAGTCTCTTGCGAGAAAGTTCTAATTGGAAATCAAAAACCCTCAAACCAATGGAAACTTGTTTATGTATTGAGACAAAACAACAAATTAAAAATGAGTAAATTGAGAACAGAGTAGGCACCCTATTTGTTTTAGTGTACACCCATTCGTTACATCTCGCAGTAGGAAAATTCCATTATTTTCAGTTTCCTTTGAAGCAGCAGTAGTGGAAAGGTGTGACAATGATTTAGGGAATAATTACACGGAATCACAATTGTAGCGGTTTGTAGTTGTGTACACTTTAATGGTGCAAGCGACAGCCTTAGATGAAAGACTAATCATTTAAAAAACAACTTTAAAAAAATTGTTAATGATTTATCAAGAAAATAGGATATAGAAAGAATGTCTGTATTAAAAATGATTTGGTTGTTTCCAATTACAATATTAGCTTTTACTATTTGTTCGAATGCAAACGATAGCAATTATGAGAACAAAGCTCTGCATGACAGTATAAATCTTTTTCTGGAAACAATATCAATTTCTCCAGCAAACTACGAGGTCGTTTACCACTGTTGGAAAAATTCGCCTTTTAAAATCCAACATAGTGGTACCTCGTTAAAATACCAAATTTTTAATTGGAATACAAAGGCGTTTTTGAAGAATATTAAGCCATTCAAATTTGTGCAGCCATTTTACATTGTGATAGCTCGTCATGAGACTTTGAATGACAGATTTACTTACATTGCGATGCATCCAACTACGTTGTTTCTTATCCCAATTCGTGGACTGAAGGGTGTCACACCCAAACCTAGTATTTCCAGCTGGTTTAGCCAAAAATGGAAAAATTATCCCGCCTTAAAAGTGGTGCTTTACGCCGTTGCATCAATTGACTCCAAACTTCTAACTAAATACGAAATTCTTTGCAATGGATACTGCACTGCTGCAATAAATGGAAATTTTGATGTTACAGTGATGCTGAAATTACGAAATCCAATAATTTTCCACAAGGAATATTTTAGACAGGGCAACGGGCGAAAAGTTAAATCACTTTTATTCTTGACTCCTGAATATTTTACTTTGATTAGAGAAAATATCGCTTCGTGCCGGGCATTTCCATTTTCAAATAAAAATTACAGATTTTGTAGTAGAAATCTCATGTCTACAATTCTCCTAGCAGTTCACCACAACATTTCATTCACACACCTTAGCCCTTATAATTCAACCGTGTGGACAAACACTGTAAAATCATGGAGCGGACAGTTTGTAATCAACTCCGTCCCGTATGCAAATTATGGTGCTGACATCTTTGAAGCTTGGAGGAAAACGGGTCTCACGTTTTCATATTACGAAACACAGTTTCTATATTATTGTGTGAAAAATGAGAGTGGTCAAAAAGGCGGAATCATTCAATTTGCGACGTGGATCCGCCCATTCCCATGGGGAATTTGGATTTACTTATTGATTGCTTTTAGTGCAATCACATGGCTTGTAAGACATATAGAAAAATTGGGCGGGGGTCCAATATTTTCGCACACTTTCAACAGTGTTGGGATTGCTTTTGGAAATTCTGTCCAGCGGTCCATGCGTAAAATTAGTTTGTGTATTCTTTTGCAGTTTGTGGGAGTTTGTATTCGTGGTTTATATGGTAACGAAATAACAAGTGTGCTTACTGTTCCTGACCACATTCAACCATTTAAATCCTTGGACAAAATACTTTCAGCTGGATATAAAATAGTATGGTACACCACTAATCTAACTACTCCATGGGAGATATACTACGGTAAATTCAAAGTTAAGGGATTGTTGGGAAAGCTAAACACAAGTTTTTATCATTTGGATAATCATTTCACGAGTTTGGAATTTAACTCGTTTCTCACCAGAAAATACATTTTCCGTACGGAAACGAACAATAAAGGGGCCAATTTGCTTATTTACAAGAATATTTATATTACCAAATTAAACACGTCAGATGTGGAGTGCTACACGCTTCCGGAGTACCTTGCATCTTTTCCGGCTTTTGTGGGAATGTACACCGTAAACCGGCACTGGATGATGCAGACTTTCGTCCAAATTAGAGAGAGTGGACTACCGGAGAAATGGGACGAGTGGAAACATCTGGCATGGAGATATTTTGACGAAATTTCAATCAGTGAGGCAAATTCAAATCAACTATTGCCTGCAAACAAAATTTCGCGTCCTGACATTCTAGGCATTCTTGTGATTTGTTGCATAGTTTACATTTCGGGTTTAATTTGTTTCACGGCTGAAATTTTACACTTTTCTCGTATATTTGGGTTTAAAATGTTCACGAGTAAAACTCCTACCTGCACTAGTGTTAAGAAGTAAACTGCTAGAAGACCAAGCGGCCGGGTGGTACATATATATAATCGTTTAAATATGCGAATACAAAGTATTGGAAATATTTTGCTTCAAGAGGTTAAGTTCAAGCTTTCCCTTTGAAGTGTATTTGAAAATAATTAGTTCCTGGATAGCTTCTAACAGACTGGCCTGAGCAATTACCAATGATGTCCATGCTCCACGACAAGGTTCAGAGCAACGGATTACATAAAAATTGATACCAAACTATAACATTGAACAAACCAAGAAATTTAGCAGTATTGTACAAATTGTACATTAATTCTGAAAACATTTTGTCCTCTTCTACGTAAACGCTTCATTGCAGTACCACAAGAGCCAGTATAACAATAGGAAGTACGCGTGACAATTTTCATGTGTGTTTTGCATTGAAACACATTATTATTCTATATCCGTGCTAGCAGTCATTAATAAATACTACATTGTTACAATGGGACCTTATTAAAACAAAAGTCTTGAAACCGCTCAAACATTAATTAGGAGTCACTAATCAAATAGTTGTACTTATCATCAAAAACATATGGTTTGGCTGCTGTATCGCTTGGATTTTTTTCATGAAAGTACCATCAAGAATATGTTCTGAAACCCATTAGGATTTCTAATTGTAGTACTGCCTATTCAACATTTTGCTTGCCTTTTTATTCTGAAGTGGAAACGTGACCGTTCAAACTTTTAATTAACGAGTTAACTATTGTATCTTAACAATATAATAAGCAGCGAAATCAGCCAACGGGTTCAGGGGTTATCCTGTTTGCAGATAAAATAATGGATGAACTGTAATCTGTAGCATAATGCACAATAATGAAACTGTTTTCATATTATGAAACGTATTACGCAATATCCGAAATTGCAAATAGAAATGACATTCATATAGCTATTATGGGAACTGATTGAAGCAAAGTTTTAGAACAAATGAAAATGTGATAGAAGAGTTACAATTTACTTATATAATCTAATCTATGTATATTTAAATTACATAATGTAATCATTATGTTGCGTGCAATTGCTGTGGATTTAATATTGCTTGAGTATATCTTTACACCTACTATCGAGATCTGTTTATGAAAGCAATTGGAAATTTTTTTCTCTTTTTTTTCTCGAGTTTTAATGAGGTGGAAAGTGCGATTTGGAGCAGTTTTGTTATCAAAGGAACGGCGATATTTCAAGAATTAAATAAGGTATAATTATAGTTTTTCAGCACACTTCTTTAAATTAGATATGTGAAATCAATGTATATTTATTCTTGAAGCAATAACATATTTCATGTTTAGGAATAAAACTTAAATGCTAAATTTACGGAAAGTTTGACAAACTATGCAGTTGAAACTGACATTATCAGGTTTGTATGTATGTATTTTGGGAAGGAACGCCAGATTTGTTCTGACGCCCAGCCGAGTACCCACACAGACG
>JAQIXX010007125.1:0-11270 GCA_034700605.1 Willowsia nigromaculata | reverse complement strand
GATGCCTTACAGTTGCATTCATGTCCAGAGTGTCTTTGAGAATGCAGAGGCAGGTGTGCTTTATGCAACAGTAAAATACATTAACCAAGTATCAAGTTTTCCATTGTATGTTTTGTATAGACTTTCCAAACTACACGGTATATTCCATGCATGTCTTATAAAGGTTTACCTATGTGTGTCAGTTCCGTATTTACTCTAAATTGTGAGTTTCTCTCAACAGGGTACAAATATTAGTACACTAGATCACAGGGTACATTGGAAAAGCTTTATAAATGCAAAAATCTTTATAAATGAAATGTAAGAGCTTTCAAAGAAGTAACCTTGACTTTGGCAAGCTTTCGGTCACCTACATACGAGTAGTGTAGGTCTCTTACCAGAATTGGAGCTAAATTTGGGGATTTTGCACAAAATTGTAACGGTATAGCCATGTACTTAAATAAATTTTGTAACACTACAAGCGTATATCTTTATCAGATACCATTTATTTTCACAGGAGAATACATATATTGGAAGCAATATAGTGAGTTGAAATTCGGATCTAGAAATAAGAAAATGTAACTGCTAATTTGTAAAAGGGAAAAATATACTACACTCTCCACATTGATCACCCTTAAAAGCAATTAATTGTTCATACAAACTTGTCTAATAGTTTTCTTGACATGTAGGCAATATGCGAATTCAGTAGCAGTTCAGGCGATCTGTGTATTTTTGATCACTACATAAGTTTTGAACGTATACTAGTGTGAATAATATGAATAGAAAACCTGTTCCGCTGGCAGTTTTATCTCTGAATAGTCATCTATTGATTAAGGTTTACCAGTGGATTTTTGAACGCTTGAAGGAATGATGCTCCTACTACCTCCACTCTACAACAGATATTATTAATAACTTAATAATTTAATAAATATCTTTTGTTTCATTGGAAAAATGTGTGAGAACAGACGGTTCTTATCCAGCGCATTTTGGAATAGAATAAAATTAATTACATTAAAGTCAGTTTCCTATGGTTTCACATTTAGAATAAAACATTTGCACATGCTTTCATTGTAATTTGAGTACAGATTTTGATTTTAAAGCAGATATCAAAATTAAGAATAATTCGGATGTCACTAAAAGCAAACTCAATTTTTCTCTAGAAAGAAGGAGATCAATTACTAGTTCCAGACTAAATATTGTCAATGCAAACCGCGTAGTTTACTCACGAAACTTTGCTAATCTGTGAAAGTCAGAATGAGTTCATGCTGATCTCCAATTAACTTCTTTTATTACACTAATGCTTTTGGTAATTACTTTGCGGCTGCACACAACTTTTACAAAAACTTAACTGCCTCACTACCCGCCCAGGAAAAGAAAATAAATCTCTTGGTATGGATATCAACTAATGCAGTAAATATAAAATATAACGTGATAAATAAATGCTTGCTGTTTTTCATATGGATTGCAGATTAGCAAAAGGGCTATGACAACCTGACTTTTACTGATAGCGATTACACATTTTTGAATGCTGACTTGCGTTTCCATTAAAATGTTTTTTGTATCAGTTTAAATGATTAGCATGGAAGTATTTTGATCGTAAGATCATTTTAGTAAAGTGCTTAACATCGGCAAGAGTTTTCGGTCAAAATTCATTCATTCTCAATAAAGTGAAAGGGTTCTACTACTGGATAGCAATATCGAGCTTTACAAGATGCTCAACAAATAAATATTTCCCAAGAAGTCATTACTGCTGTTGTAATATACGTAATGCACGCTGCACTAAACCGGGAGGTAGCAGGGCAATCTGCGGTAGAAATTCATCAAAAACGAATTTGCAACCTGCGCATAAAAATTTTTGCGGACACCAGGATGCCGATTCGGGAACGAGAAGAAGTAACATGCAATTGCAGGAGATATTAAAACACAAATTGAAGCTTAAAAATGCAATAACAATGTAGAAATAAATTTTCTCAGATCCCATTCTAAAAGTGTAGCTACATCTAACACTGATATGGAAAGTTTTAACAGGTAAATTATTGATTAATAACTTATCAATAGCCTTTATGTACATCAAATATTCAGTATTTGCGTTTTGTATATAAATTTAATACAATGAAGCTGACAGTATGAATTTTTTAACTCAACTCCACACCAAACAAAAGCGAAATATTGCTGTTAAACACACCTCTCGTCCTGAAGGACATTCAAACTCAAGTAATCATAACTGATTAAGTGAATTTTATTAATTCTTTTTTTGCCAGAAATGATGGTTTGGGCAAAATATTCAAATAATATATTCTAATTTCGTGAAAGTTAATCTTTTATTTAAAACACAAAAAACTGTGGAACTTATAGCTAATCATAAATTGAATATTCAGGCGCCGTCAAAGTGCTTTAATGCATTATTAATTATGGGTTGACAATATGTACAAAAGTATATATTACTTGGAAATATGACTATACGTTTTAATCGAAATTAATAAATGATTGTGTTTAAATCAAAAGTGTCAAATATACACTGTTATATAAAACATTCATTGCTTTTGTTTAGGAAAAGAATGTCAAATTTGTTCTATTTATGGTGTTTCCTATGTCTCATATTAGCAGCTTTATATTTGAACATGGATTACGCATTAAATTTAACACTATCACTGCCAAGTCGGATGAGACATTTTCAAAAATTTGAATATTGGCAGCAATGACAAACCTAAAATTAAATTTTGCAAGAAGCCTATGTTGACTTGACAGGTTTGGATTGTAAACGTTGAAAAACTAAAAAACCAGTATGGTTTAAAAGGAATTTGATGGATATTTTCTTAGAGAGATTTATAATTCACTAATGCCAGAATATTTTATTCAGTGAATATTAGGTTAGCTGTCAAAATAAAAATGGTTTCATGTGAAGTTACAAAGCCTTAGTTTCCCTTGAACTGCATGCAGCTACACTACAAATTCCAATCATCTTTCATTTTAATCGTTTTACAATTCCAACTAAAACAATGAATATTTTTACGGAAAATCATAAACTTTTCAAAGTATGCACTAAGCTAATTGGGATTGCTGACAGGTCCCTACTAAAATGGGATAAATCTCAAAATACAATTGCAATGAGATCAGGAAAGCTGGTGCCATTACGAGTAACGGTCTCATCATCTTTGATTACTTTATATTTCATTGGGGTCTTGTTTCAATCTCGTATACTTTGGAATCCCAATAACGAAAAGGAATTCAATCAATTTGACACCCTCCAAATTGCAGTAGGATGTAACGTTTACTTTGCATGCATAATCTATGTGCATACTTGTCGAATAAAAACCGGAGAAATAAATTTATTCCTCAAGGGTGCATTGCAATTTGCCAAATTGCATGAATCTACACCTCATTGTTCCAAACCTAAACCGACGTTTATTGAAAGCATGAATATACTATTTGCACACTCAATACTTTGGACATTTCTTGTATTTCCTTTCCTATACACGATTGGACTTCACTACAGCAGACCATGCTTACCCAGCGTCCTAATGTATTGGGTTATACCTGAATGTCAAACTGAGGCTGTAACAAATATACTTCATCCTTTGAGTAATATTTACATCAAGGTGGGTATATTGATATTAAACTCAATTTTTTGGCATTTTGGGGCTCCTATTGGTATTTTTATGCTCTCAATCGTTCAAGTCTTGGGAACTATGAGTTTGACAAGCAACATTGAAACGTAAGTAGTAAATTTTATACTAAAAGTGGCTTCAAACACGAGACCAAATATTTGTGAAATAAATTTAGTTTCAGGCTTCAGACAGCCTCCCCGTTAACCTCTGTGTTCAGGTCTACTGTGATCTACAGGCATATTCAGATGCTGGCTAAAATAGCAAACGAAATTCAGCAACAGGCATTTGCTTTTGTAATATTCGAGGTCATCACATGCCAAGCAATCAGTATGACATCCATGGTGAAGCTTCCCTGGACGTCTAAAAATAGTTTGGAAGTTCTGCTGTTTCTTGCGCTGGCTTTGGAGACAGTTGGAGTTATTCTCATATTCTTTACTGGGACTGCAAATATTTACACAAAATCGTGTGAGACACTTGAATTTCTCAAAACACATTGCAGAAATCAAGTTTCCACAGGATATGGGATAAAGAAACTCAAGGAAAGGCAGAAAGTTTACCTGTCATGTGCTCCAATTAAAATCCAATTTGGAACATTCAGTTTTATGGATAAGCTAACTCCATTAATATGTATGGATTTCGCAAATAATTTAACGATCAATTTACTTCTTTTGGATTCATAGTCATAATTTATATCAACTTGACATCCATTTCTACCAAAATATTGATTCTGACATGGCCAGATTTTGATACTCCGATTTAAATTTAGCCTGTAAGTTAAGCAGTAAGCCGCTTAAGCGTTTACCATTCTTTGTAATTTTACGTATTACAAGATTTGCTAGCATTATCTATTTAATGAAAATTATAAAGTTAGCATTATAACAATGATAAGCTAGTTTAATATATAATATTTACAGACACAAGCTAGCTACAAGTACCTTAAATTAGGGTGTGGTATACTTTCTGCAATACTTTTTTCTAACTTTCAGTCAACTACAAATTTCACATGTTGAACGTCTAACAAGTAAGTAAGTTAAAAATTGATAATCTCAGAATGATAGGAAATTCAGTCATTTTGTGCAAATAAATAATTTTTGTATTTAATAATATTTAACGGAAGAATTTAGTTTCAGGTTACATTGCAATATTTTCTTCACGAATTCTAAATTTTCCACACCTGGCTTACTGATACTTGGATCTTACAACTTAATTATGCATGTAAAATAGCACTCATAAGTATACTTACACTGATTTCAATCCACCGGTTGCAATTACATCATATAACATTGTATCCAGAATTTAGAAAAATTTTGGCGAGGGTGAAAAGTCTACTTTTGATGCTGAAATGATTATGTCTTCATTTAGGAATGGTGCAAAGTTAAGATAGATGTGATGTATTGGTAATGAACTTTATAGCGTTACTTTACCTTTAATGACTAACAGTTATCAGTGGTAAAAAATATCGTACGACTATTATGTAAGGAATTTATGATCTGCAAATAAAAACGTAATAATACCTACAATATTAACAGAGTAAGACACTTGTGGGACTACTTGTTTTTTTTACATTAAAGGCAGTGTACACGTTGTGAGCTCTATGTGTGTGAAAGAATACGAAAGAGCATTCGTAAGTGTCAACACACAAAATGTAATTTAATTAAAGAAAACTTTGCAGTGCAGTGGGTACAACGCTTTGATTATTACAAGCACATTGGACGTTCATAAGAACTGGAAATAAGCAAAAACTGGCTTCCCGTATTTTACAAGAGTATTCTTTGGAAATGCATGTACTTTAGCCTCAAAAGTTTGTTTCCAAATTTCAAATTTTTTCATGATTTCAATTTTGACTCGAATCATCTTGCAAGAGTTGGCTTGGCTGATTGATCACTGTTACAGTTTATATCTGATATTGAAATCATGTCGTTAAATAAATCCACTAAGTGTTGGATGTTCTTGTTAGTTCTTCAGCAAAACCTTTACTTCCATTACAATTTTAAAAGAGCATAACAAATCACAGATGACAAACTGATCACATGTGGATAGTTTGAAACAAGCCAATTATGAGTAAATGCTCGCTGAAATTATAAAAAATTCATTTGAACCAAAAGTACCATAAATGTGCTAGTTGAGAAAAGACGTTTGACAATTTGAATAGAAACTTATTCAGGGCATGAATCACACAAATATTAAACACTGTGGACAGGTGCTTTTCACAAGATTCTAAATGAAAAGAAGCATAACACGAACATTCTAAAGAGAAACCTCAAAAAGATTGGATTTATTCTGTACGTTGTGGACAAATAGGTTACTTGGAGATGCCTTACAGTTACATTTATGTCCAGAGTGTATTTGAAAATGCAGAGGCAGGTGTGCTTTATGCAACAGTAAAAACGTAAAAAAACATTAACCAAGTATCAAGTTTTGCATTGTATATTTTGTATAGACTTTCCAAACTACACGGTATATTCCATGCATGTCTTATAAAGGCTTACTTATGTGTGTCAGTTGCGTATTTACACTAAATTGTGAGACAGAGTTTCTCTCAACAGGATACAAATATTAGTACACTAGACCACAAGGTACATTGGAAAAGCTTTATAAATGCAAAAACTTTTATAAATGAAATGTAAGAGCTTTCAAAGAAGTAACCGTGACTTTGGCAAGCTTTCGGTCACCTACTTACGACTATTCTAGGCTTCCTAACAGAATTGGAGCTAAATTTGGGGATTTTGCACAAAACTGTGGACTGTTACAGCTGTACTACATTTAGAAAGCTTTGTTCTTACATTGCCTTGAGTCGTTACGATACTATATTTCATATTACTATCCTAAAGAAATCACAGAATTTCTATTTTATATTCAAAACTAGAAGGGTAACCGACCCATCGGAGCAACTATCGGATAATATTGAAAACGATAAGCCGACGAAGTAATGATGGTATTGAATTTGTTCGACGACGATAAAGTGGTGTTTACGGAGAAAAAGAAGAAGAAATGCGACTCCCCACCATAGAGAGTGTCGTACGCAGAAATAGATTATATGAAAATAATTTACTCGGCGAGACCGTTCGAATGACGAATCACATGCCATATGTTGTCATTTAAAAAAGTTGATGACCCCTGACCCCCGGGGAAAGGGATTGACCGATTTGGCTGAAAATCAATACCATACCAGGCCATGACCTATGGTGCCTGCATACGAAATTTGGTGTCAATCCGTCTATTAGTTTTTGAGTTATCGTGCGGACAGACAGACAGACACACACACAGACAGACAGACACACACACAGACAGCCAGGTGATCGCATAAACTATCGTATTATACGTTTTCAACGTATCCGATAGTTAATAAATGCCTAATATTAGGGCATAGTATTTAATGATTTATTGTATTAAACAAATCGCTATATTATAAAAATATTTTCATTTATGAAATATTTATGGAAGTATTGGTTTAATTCCTAAATCGTTACTTATTTAAATCCAAAATACTTACAAAATCAGTGCAGGATTTTACTAGAGATGTTTATGAATTTTATATTATATTATGCAAAATGTTGAAAAACTTCAAAGATATATTTTTCAATCAACAGGATTAAAAACGAAAACACAAAATCTTTACATAATGGATTTAAACGGTTGATTTTGCGAGTTCTATTCTTTTACAATGCAAAGTGACAATTCAACAGCTATTTGAATAACCAATGCAAAATAATTTACAGCTTAAAGCCAAAAAGCCTTTCCTCCAGACTACATTTTATAGTGTATACTTATCTTGCAATCAGTAAAATTAACATAGAAAAGGCGTTACCCATCATGGCATCAAATGTTGGGTCACACCTTGTTACCCAGAAACAATAGTATGGAAATTTTGCGTTGACCTAATACCAAATAAAAAATTTCACATCAAAATTAAAACATACAATATAAAACTTGTCTGAAGATCAAATTATTTTTCAATATTATCACCAAAATTCATCATTAGCTTAATTTCAAATCAGAAATACTGAATAAGTATGGATCAAGTAAAAGATACTAAAATACGCGACGGAAAACGTAGCTTTTGACGATCTTAAAATTTAGTAGTCTATATTTTTTAAACAAATTGAATAATTAAATCTCTATAGGAAGATTAATATCATTTACAATTTGCCTTACTCCCAATTTCCATGCAATGGTTTTGGTTTCGGGGATATTTAATGAGAAAAAACCACAGTGTTCAGCAATCAACGAAAGAATACATAAGAAAATATATATTAATTCAAAAAGTGTCATGTCCAATGTCGGTCACAAGTCTGCTCATATCTATGTCTCTTCTTTAGATTTTGTTTTCAGCACGAAAAAGACAGTGCGTTGCACAATAAATCTGATTAAAGCAGGTACACGTTGCCTGTCCATTTTATGAAATTCCCCAATGCCCAGAGAAATAGATGGACAGCTTCGAAAAATTTCACTGACCAAGCACAATGACTCCATTTTCGTGCGCATTTCAGAATCGTCCGAGAGTATCACTATTTAAAACAGATCCTTCAGTTAAATCACAATCACTAATCACTTGACAAAATTGGGGTGATTACATACGCAAGCCTGCTGGTTAGAAAATAAAGCAATATATATTTAAATAATTGTTGGAACACCACAAGCTTTTATCTGCAAGTACATGTTCATAAGTTCAGAAAACAAAGGAAGTAAACCTGACAACAACTTGCGACGATTTAGAAGCCAAAATTTTGCATAATGGTGCTTCAATTTTTTAAGTAGTAAAGGAAACGGGGCGAAATTAAACCAGTGTGCAGTAAAACACTGATTACTATTTTGTATCCCATCTTAAATTTTAAATTGAAAATTCTGTTCCATCCCGGAATTTTCTGCAGAGAAATTCATTTATTAGTTTACTTTAATGCACCATAAGTGTCTATAACCTAGTTATTCACGAGTAAAAATGACAAAACTGGAACTCATCCAAATCAATTTGGTCCATGGACCTTCTGGATTCATTTTATAGTGTTCCAAAGACTCTTCAGTGGAGTCGCCACTCAGACCTGCAGAACAAAGAATAATTATGAATCAGTATTACGTAATTCACTGAACCTTAAACCCATTAAAATTTAATAGTAAGTCTCCCTCCTGGGTTTCCATATTTTGCATTTTGCAGTCTCACCACTCATTATTGCAGACACCTCCTCCGCCGTCTTGACTTGTACCGGTGGCTCGTCCAAATACTTCTCGATCATATCCATTCGTTCTGGAGTGAAATGAGACTCAATCCTTTTGTTGAAGTCGAGTAGGTATTATTTGAAGACCTCCTTCACGACTTTTCTCAATTTCGTTTCAAGATCGGAATCCTCTGGCAATTGAGATGAGTCACCCTCACCACTTGCTATTTTTTCGGCTTCCAAATATCAACTAGAGAGTTAACTCATGACTTGATGAAAGATAATTCAAAACAACCCAGGAAGAAGTCTACTTTTCTGACTTCCCACGTCACCTGAAACTAAACATCAGGGAAAGAAATATTTGCACTCTTTGCATTTTAAATGCAGTCTTTGTCAATAAATTTTTGTAACACGGACAGCGGCTTTTTAACTGCCGGAAGTAAACTTGCCTGGAGAGAAGTGCCTTTCAATGTAGAAGATTCCCCAATTACTAATTAATTAAACCAATTTTAAGCTGAAAGAAACGAACAATCCCATCATATGCTGCTCCTCCTACTCTGCCAACAAAACACTGCTCGCTAATTCAATTTCATAATCCTCGCATCCTTCGTCAGAACCTTATCGATAAGGATAACAAGGCACCTCCAAACCAATCTTTTCATTCACCCTATTCACTGATAGTGAGTGCTATTTCCAAGTCATGAATACAAGCAATCTGAAATGAAGATTGGCTTATTTTTGTACGCATAAGCAAAGCATATTGCAGTATGAGTTGTTAGAGTGAAAAGAACAATTAAAAGTTAAGGTCTTTTGATTTAAAGCTCCTGGAATATTAAATATATTTGGCCAAAGAGGATGTACCTGTGTAACAACTTATGAAACCTCTTTATGGACACTTATTCTACTACATATATTTATTCTAGCTCAAAATTTACACAATTGTTGAACATTTGGTTACAACTTCCTAAAATTACAGTTAATTATTTATGTATTATGATAAGTTTACATTTACATTCATCAAAAACTAGAATTTATCCAAATCCATGCAGCAAAACCGTATGGATTTTCTCTTGTTTTTGAAGTAAATTAATACCTATTTGTGTGTGTTTTGCTGATATTTCAAACTACAAAATGATACATCAAATTTCAATTTCTGTATGTTTGTTTAAACAGCATTTTATTTGATTCCCTTATTCAATTAAATAATCAAAACTATAACTGACTGTTAAATAAGTAAATATATTAAACATTTATTATTCTCTTTCAATGATGTTCCATAATGACTTTCAAAAACGAAATACTGAACTGTAAATATGAATGTTGTAACTAGTCCACGAGTTTAATGTATGATTAAGGTATATTATGTTCATATCATTATCTTCTATCTTGTCCAATTAATTATGCAAAAGCATTTGCAATCAAGTATTGATAAGTATCTAGCTACTGAATGACACAATTAAATATTAGTTTAACTTGTTCTTTACGAAGTTGGAAATTTTCGAATTCTGAACCATTCTCATTTCCCATTACACCCCAAAATTACACATTTCACACTACAAAACGCTTATGATAGCTTTATCATTTATGATAACATTGATTTGTGATTAACATTTAATTAAACCTACCTATATCCATTTTTCTATCCATAAGTAGTTTTCATTCATGTTAAAACAGCCAAGGTCATATCAAAACATTTTTGTGATGTAAATACAGCATTACCTTCAATTATATCAGAATTTAATGAAATATTTAGCGTAACATTTAGAAATGTATTCGTTTCATTTATTGTAACGAGTATATTGAATTTTCTTGCATTTGCCATTGTGACACCAACGAGTCAACTACAGGAGAAAACAGTGATATTCCAAACTTGCGATATAATGATTCTTCTTGGATATCAAGGTCTTCTAAAGGAAGTCAAGCGTAATTTTGTAATTTGCGATTGGTGTGGTTGTTTTCCTTTTGAATGGACTACGTCCCTGGATCAAATGCAGGCAAAAAATAAGAAAAAGTTGCATGTATACAGTATCAGGTTGTGGCTAGCACTACTTTACTTTGCCCTAACACTAATTCAGGTTATCAAAACTATGAATAAAGCTTCACTTGTTGTTGTCAACCATAATGTGATGTTCATAGCAGCAGCAGTTTGGGCATTTTCTTTTCACTTTGTTAATCACGTTGAGGTTCAGAATATTATCAACCTTTTCAACTGCATGATTGAATACGAGAAAGGACTTAGATATGGCAATAAAAACATTTTGAATTCAAAATTCAAAAATACCAATCTACTTGTTCGAGGCATGATACGAATTTTGACTAGCACTGCAATTTGGATGCCGATACTTTATCATTTGGATATCTTGCGGAATCCATGCTATCCTCTTTACCTGGGCTATTGGGTAAGTGACAGTTGTGATGAAGCAAGACTTGGAGTTGCGGTCCAGTCACCTTCATGGAGTGTAAAGGAAATGGGGACAAGGGTTAGCATTTCACTGTTGTCCTACTTTAATTGGAGTTTTTTAATAAGCGGATG
>JAQIXX010007124.1:0-11270 GCA_034700605.1 Willowsia nigromaculata | reverse complement strand
AAAATATTAAATTGTATTCAGAGCAGAGAGGAGTTCCAAAGACATGATTAATACATGGAATGTTCCATTTCATTTGACATAACGTGTTTACTTGGATAAGACAAAGAAAAATCACACGTTTTTAAGCAAAGGCGACAAAAAACTACACAGCTGTGTTGTATAATCAAATTAAGACATGAAATGAAAATTTGTACTTGCTTAATTGAAGATGGCGTCCTAAAGGTTAAAAAATATTCAGAAATTTTAGAGAACGTAAACTGAATTTGTAGTTGTAGCATAATGAAAATGTAAATTTCCCATGGCATGACTGTTTAAGTTGAAAATTATGATACAATAAAGAATTTCATCAATTCTAGATTTAAAGTAAGCCTGCAGTGGCATGTGTTTTAATAATAAACACTAAACTACTCATGATAAACTAATATGGACTTTTTTTCAGTAAACCAATGTAGCATTATAATTGTAATAATAACTTTTTGAGAGGCATTTGTAATAGGTGGACTCCAGAAGCATGCATGGGAATGCAATGAAATAATATGATTGAGCAGTAGTTTATTTTCACTGCAAAGTTTACATGGGTCTATGAAGACTAATAACGTCACATCTACTCTATACATTAAATTCATAATTCATCCACAATATGGCAAAAATTCGGCCCATTTTCTAGTGTCTCATATACGAAAATATTTACCCATAGAAACATATCTGTGCTTCGTAATTTTGAAACTCAAATTGTTAAATTTAGTTCAAGAAAGTTTGAATTTCAAAATATTTTGTGAGACTATAACATTTAAAAGCATAGCCATGGTTCACTCATCTCAAACATTTCTAATAAATATTGCATAGAAATCTACTGAAACTAAATCTATCGTTTTTTTTTTAATTAATTTTTTATATGCATGTATTTAGATCCATGAAAAGGCAGACAGGTACAATGTTTTATGTAATACGAAATAATCTAGAAACTCCAGGGTGTTAACTGTATTATGTATGTAGCAGATGAATACAAATTTCTCCCAATAGAAAAGTTATAAATAGAAGGATGAGAAGTCGTGATTTGGTCAACGCAACGCTTTGAAGGTACAATGCAAGCTGTGGAGAATATACACAGAGCTACGTAATGGTCGTACAAACTTTCACTAATACGCCATGCGCTCTTGCTTGTCTACTTTTATTCTTTGGATGTGGCATCTTTTCAGATTGTAATCTCCTCAGTATATTTCATCACAACTGATGCAATATATAAGCGCAGCTCTCGCTAGAATGCCATCATTACATAATTTTTAATATGACTACTTGCAAGCATAAAGTACTTTTCATTTCACCATTACATAAAGTTCTTTGTACTTTTATTCATGAAATCGTAATCATTAAGGTAATTGCCAGGTAAGGTAACCACAAAACATGCACTCAAATACACAGTATTAGTAGGCAAAACCTCAATTTTGTGCAATATCTAAAAGTGGTCTGATATTGTGATTTAGTAGATATGAGTATATGTTTGAAACCATGACTCAAAATCCCAAGAAGAAGCGACAGAGTGGCATGAGTTTATATTTAACGATGCAAATAACCCATGAAACATAATATAAAATAATTGTTATTAGCATTTCACAAGCTAAGGAAAAAAGCAATTTTTTCAGAGAAAAAAATGTGCAAATAAAAAAATTGTGATGGTGTAAAGAATCAATGAAGAAGGTTCCTTTGAGTGGCCTACATTACTAGTGGAAAACTTGATGATGTTGACTCTCTAAATCTATACTCTAAATTTGATGTTAATTCATCCAATAGGTTTACAGAAATTGTGCGTAAATAAACACTGACAGAAACACTGGGTATCTTGCAACTATCAATCACCATTAGGCAAATCCTAATTCCAGGTAAAATCCTAGGTAAATCCTTATTAAGGCAAAGAAACCATCAGATCTCCTATTGCATCAGTCAAAACAATCATAGCGGATTTTTGACTATTGAATACTATCGTACGGGCACATTGCCCTTTTTCATTTACCAACACGTAGAACTAGCTTGGTGACAAGGAAAGCGATTTAAGATAGAGTAAGGGCACGGAAATTACAGTTGTCAAGATATTAACAATTAGTTTCAAACAACAAAATTAAAAAATTGTTTAATTGTTTTGTACTCGCAAAAGAATTTTTATTTATCAAATTTATCAAATTTTTACCAAATTAGAGACATTTATGCATGACTTTTAAACAAAGTTGTTACATATTTTGAATAAAGGAACAAAGTTGATTGAATATCTTAGCAATCTTGTCCTGGAGGGTTGTTGATCAGTTCAATAAGCTCGGCCAATGTGAAGTTCTAGAATAAAAATTAAAATATTGCACATTAATATGAAAATTGACTAGGCAAAATTCACTTTAAAATAAAGATTTAAACGCTTACTCCAATAATAGAGTTTGCTGCAACACGGATTCTTTCGGTGAGAGCATTTTTGTGTTGAGCAAAGTCCCGATCAAAGTTTTCTTTAATGTTAGCATTCAGGCTGTCCCAATCAACATTCTCCCCACCAATTTCAAATGTAGATCCCAAGTCAACAGACAGCGAGTCAAAGCTGACAGTTTCAAGAGTCAATGTCCTCACTGTGACTTTGTTACCAATCAGGTTGACAAAAAGGACGGCACGTCCCTTAAGACGAAGTCCGGTAGCGGATACCTTTCCCAGTCCTGAGCCTGTAAAGTTACCTGCGGGGATAGTGGTTGGTGGCATGGGACTGGCATCAAGATATCCGGAAGCAGCATAGGTAGCGTTTCCTGTGACACTCTCGATTGTAACTTCAAAGTTGGCTGCTAAAGTGATTATATTTACGTTTATTGTGTATTTCAGTCCAGATAGGCCTTCAGCAATGAGGTTTCTATGATTTAAAACAAAGCTCAAGATTTGCATATGAATTGGCAAATAAGTTAACAATAAAGGATTTCAAAATCCTTAAAAAACTTACGAGGCTTCACTTCCACTGTCAAGTTTGATGACGGGGTCAAGAGTAACGTTAAGAGGAATTGGTCCTGGGGCGGTGAGTGGGTCAGCGATTGCTAAAATACAAATTACTAAATATTAAGTATCCTGTGATTTAAATCTTCATGTCAACGATGATGCTAAATGCTTAGAAACTCACGGCACTTGGGTCCTTCTGCCAATATGCTTTGTTTTTGCACTGTGCTTCTAGCAAGAGCACCTGCAACAAACAAGAGTGTAAAAAGGAAGACTTTCATGATGAAAATTTAATGCTTTTGGAATTAGTGGGAAACCAAAAAGTCTTCTGGGCCGATGGGTGAGAGGAGAGTGATTAAAATTCCGTATTATTCCCAGTATTTATATGGTTGCATTTTAAGTGTAGGTCAAATATGAAGGAAGTTCCCTATGAAGTAACAGTCGTGATGATTACCAATGATAAATTTTAAAATGGCAGGTGGACAGTTCCCTTAAATAAATATTTATGCATGTCATGAATATTGAGCAATCATTCGATTCGATAATGACTTGCTAACTGATTGGTTTTCAGTAAAGGAACTGGCCATGTCCTTTTGATAAGAACTTTTTGGACATTGATAAAGGTAAATTCATGGAAAAATTCTCGAATTGGGTTTTTATCGGATATATAATGTAAAACTGTCAATTCTTTAATAGTCACTGTTCAAATATGAATCCAATGTAAAAGCTGAAAACAATAATCATTGACATGATAGCTACAGTATCTCAGTTTTCATTCGGAAATAACCACTTTATCACGCTTTAAAATGCAATTTAAAAGTATTTTAATACAAACTAAACGCAGGAACACATTTTTGGAGATTTTGGCAATCCAGGGTGACTCAATGTTCCTGATAAGATATCATGTTTATGAGACTGAGTGCGCATTGCGATTTTGGCGAGATTCAGCAGATCATTCTCAAATTGTAAGTTTAAGTTCATTTTATTATGATATGAAAAGCGTAAACTGATATGATTAATTGGTTTCTCAATATCTACGCTGTTCTTTACTGAAACGTATGCTTTGTTTTTCCATTTGTTTGCCCACTTTACTCTGCGGCTGGATTTTCCAAGCAAAACCTTGTACATAAATTACACAATGGGTAAATAAATTCTTATAAATTACAGCAGGAAATTGAGACGGAGTAAAAAATAATATTATTTCAAGTGAGGGAACTTGTCATAACGTCACGCGTATGCAACATATGAAAATCTCATATTTCCTCCCGCAATACACATACGAGAGAGTACAATTTTGATTTGAAAATTAAAATACGATACATTTTATACGTCTGCGTAGGTAAAGTCAATAAGTGAAAATTTTCATTCATTCTTCTGCAAATAGATTTACACATCTAAAATTTCACTTTGAGATTATATTACTCCAAAACGTATTATTATTTTCAAAGCATCTTTCCAGTCTCAATTTTAGTTTTTTGAAGTAAAAGTCATTCTAGTTTCGGCGTATATCAAATTCAAACTTTTTAAATCCAGCTTACTAAATTACCAGGAAATGATGTCAACCGCTCTGACCAAGGGATAAAGGAGTTTTTTTGCTTCAAATCTGTAAGAGCTTGTGTCAATGGTTGCTAGCCATAAAGCTACTAATTTCAAAGAGCCTCTTCTTTGTACATACAAATCATTGGGAAATTCTAAGATTATACAATGAGTATTCCGGCTCCGAATTATGAGTTCAAAAGTAAAATTTTTCTGGAAGCAATGAAAATACGAGCTTAGGTATTGTCAAAATAGCAAACCATTTGTTTTGATGAAATACCTCAGAGCTTGACATCGTATGAAATATTGCAATCCTTTTGATCAGACATATAATAATTCTATTGTCTTTAATGATTACGAAATATGACAAAAGCGGTTCCAGAAACCTCATCCACAAATTTAATACAAAGAAAACAAATAACTCTGTAATATGCATAAGCGGCTTTTGTATCATCAGCTAAATGGGATGGAGTGCTAAAAATATCATGATTATCTAAAAATAGGATTACATAAAATATGAAAATGGGACCTGAAATAATGACACAATATTTGCATGTTTGAAGACATTTTAAGGAATCCGCTTCACTATTTTGTAAAATGTGGCATTAATTTGCTGCTTACTCTGAAGTTATACCAGCACTGTATTATGCAACTGTAAATTTTCAATTGTATTTTCCCGTAGTATTGTGCATAGCTGCTATTCAGTTCCTAGTGATTATCAGACAATGGTCGTAGGCGTAACAAAAAAGTCAACGTGATCGTAACGCACTTAGAAATCAAGGCTATAAGTTTATAATTCCATCAAGTTCAACAAAGAGAAACACCAATGAATTTATTCTACAAATAATATGAATTGTTTTTATATCACTCTTTCAAGCTAAATGGCATAATATGACGATGATTATGATGCAGAGTCCTCTACTCTCGAATACTTATTTTGTGCTTTCGGAGTATTTAGTAATAATATATTAGATTAATGATAAAATGCCTAGAGGAAAACTTTTGACCCATTACTTTCATACAAAAATATAAGGTGCAAGAAAGGACCCAGTACCCAAGGATAGCTTTCTTGCTCAAAGGACACGAGGCGGTTGGCTATGATTCTAAACAAATGCAGTGCTTTCTCCACACGCACCATTATGGCAAGAAACTCTTTCACTTCTAGTTAGCCTAAGCTTATATTTAAGTACAAATGTAGATAGTGCAAATGGATCCTATATATGATTCAGTTCTTTTATACCATTTTTGTCTCGTAAAGGTGCCCTTAATCTCAATTTCTATGCGATGCATTGTGCAACCTCAATAATTAGCCTTTTCATGCTCACAAACCAGTAAATCGGTTAATAAGTTTTATATTACTGATGTTCATTTAATTTTTTAGTGTCTTAATGTACACAAGATTTTTATCACTGCATTAGTTGCTACTAATTGCTACAAATGTCTCAATGACTAGATTATGGTATACTCGCCTTACAATATTAGGTAATAACTTTCATAGATTTATCGTAAAAGTAAATTACAAAAGTTCCTCAGATCACTTGTTTCAGGTAAGCTTCCAACCCAATTTCGGATCAATATTAACATGGCTCCAAATATGATGAGGAAAGCACCACACCAGCTGAAATATTAATTATCAAATCATCTGATATTAAGCGACAATAAACATTATTGCTTTTTTAAATGAGATTTTGAATTATCACAACCTATAAGCATCCGGGGTTACTCCAAGGAAGACTAATTGCCAGATAAAGACAAAAACTACTTCAGTCGTTCTCAGCAATCCAACCGGGCCCGCATCTTCATATTTCAATGCTATGGTGATAAATGCTTGTCCAACAAAAAAGAGAATGGCAATGCCTACCATTTTTGAAATCTCTAAAAGATCACTTGGAATCTGCAATTCTCCATAAATCAATGCAAGTAGTCCACACTGCAAGGTTCCCCAAACTCCAAAAACTAGGTTTACTTCTAACTGGCTTACACTTTTCAGAAATTTTAGTGATATTATTGATGTCGCTATGCATAGCATAGACGAAAATGAGAGGATTGCTCCGGTCTAGAAAATGTTATAATAATTCATGAATTTCTTATAAAATCCTGTCATTCAAATAAATAACTATTTATTTAAAAGTTACCAGACTGTTCCAGTCGTAGTCAAATTGACTTGTAAACAAGGGTGGCCTAGCAATCAATGTCACTCCAAACACTGCTAATAATGTTGCAAGAACTGGAACTACACCAAGTTTTTCTCCCAGAAAGATGAATGCCAAAACATAAACAAATATTGGGGAACTGGCATCAATCACAATTGCATCTGCGACTGTGATAAATTTCACTGCATAGAAAAAGAGTACTAGAGCAGATACCCCAAGAAACGATCTAATCTATAATAGAAGGAAACGCAACATTAATTAAAATTTAACAGTAATGCACTACTTTATTTAAATAGTCGCATTTATTTATTATACTGACACATAAATACAAATGTATTGAATGTTGTGGGCTATTAGATTTGTTCTCCTGGAGAATATTGGGAATTTGCTGCTTGGAAATCCACCGACAAATGACAAAACTGCTTGCAAACAGTGTCATTAGAAGAAATGTCCATGATCCCAAATTGAATGGATCTAAATGACTCAGGAGTTTTGCAATCAGTGCAGTCAAGGAAAAGGCGAGCGCTGACAAAACAGTAAAGAGTATTCCTATCCAGTGTTTATATTTCTTATGGGAATGACTACTTTCTTTTTCAACTGCTTCCTCATTTACGGGATTGAAAGAGGTTACTTGTTCATTTTCCCCAAGATTTCGCCAACCTTGACAGTCAATTGTGGGTATACTTAGTTTGGCTTTGTGTGTAGTTGAAAAGCCGGTGCAGGGATCGACATCGTCGTTGTTCGAATAAGAAGTACGATTATCCTTTTTTGAGACCATGATTTCCAGATAATTTACTAGTCAAATTGTCACGAAATAATTCTTTTGCTACTTCTTACGGCTTCATATTTCAAAATGGATATTATGTATCTGAATCAAATATTGCAATGAAATTGTCTAGTCTGGGAGTTCAGTAATGTTAACTAAATCATCTATTATCCACTTCTGTGTTGACGCTTATATTCTCAATCAGACTTGTTTGTTATCTAATAATTCATTTCAAGATTTTTTTTCTTCTGAAGTTCATTCAGAAGGCAATGCGTCAGCTACAAGGCTCACAGAAGATGTATCGTGTTTATTACATTTAAACATCAATCAAAGCAATTAATGGTGTTTTTTGTTCAGCCTGGGATTCATAAACCGAGTTGAGGAACATGGAACATGAAAAGCATTTGACTAGTTTTGTATTGCTTGATTGATTGACTCCAGTTGTTAAAGCGTGCACTGTAAAAAATATCCAGAGTTTCATCCATATGTACTAAACTGATCGTTCGAATTATGTTGTGGAGTTTGATTCTGTTCATTCAGTTCCAGTTTTCATGCATCATAAGGTTAATGGCAGAATAGAATTATGTTGTTAAAATTATTACGCGTATTTTGTGGCTATATATTATTATGATATGATATTTGTTCAGCTGTTTAGTTTAACTTGATCTACATATTATGTGCTACCAATGAAAAGGATTTTCGTTTAGTATGTGTTTCTGTGCCTTAACATTCTCTTGTATATAACCTTTATTTAACACCACGTTTCAAATTTATGAATTTTGGTCAGAATTGAGTTTTGGTCAAGTTGATGTCTTGTGTGACATCACTCTACTCGGTGCGATTTTCCCTAGCTAAATTTTCATTTGATGTATTTCCTTTCTTTCTCTAAATTTCAAGAAATCATTGTTATTTGCAAGCCACTTGACAAACAATTCTGAAAAACGCTTTTGGCATATAATCCGTTGTGATAACCAAGAAATGCATAAAAATTCGTCATATCTTAAAAATTGTGAACCTGAGTCTGTGACACACTTTTTTACTACTGTTATGACTTTCCTATATATGTGCTGCCCACAAAAGACTTGTGTTTATAAATTTTGCTAATAGATGGAGCAAAGAACAAAAAGCTCTGATGTACACTAGTCCACGACTTGGCTGTCTGGTAATATTCTGGCTTGGCTCATTACATAGTGAGTACATTTTAACGCTGATATTTCACGTTAGAGTTCTGTCATCTCCAAGCATATTTTGGAACATGCATGATGTGTTTTCATAACATGATCCAAAATACAAAGTATCAACTCTAGCTCAACATTTTATTAGAAGTTAAGTTCCATAAATATTGATTTCAACTAACGATTACGTTAATATGCATACAGTGCTTTTAATTGGAAAATTAGACATTGACCAAGGAGATTACTGATTGCAGCATATTTTTATCTTTACTTTCTTGTACTTAAATTGCAAATGCGACAAACGAAATGCATGCATGATCAGATATCTGGAAACAGATACACTTACATGAAGTTACACTAAATACCGACTCAAGATACAAAGAGAAGCTGAAAGTGCTGGGATGGAAATAGAAGTGTGGAAAGCAATTTGAAAGTCAAGTGGAAGTCACAAGTGCAAATAATTGGAAAACAATTCAACTTTATGTTCATGTGTTTTTTGCTGAAGGAATCTTACAGTTTTGCTTGACAATCTAATGATGCCATATTAGTGTTTCAAAACTCTAAAATTATGCCTCGACACATTTCTTTTCATAATTACTCTTTATTTTGTTAGAACCAGCATGCTTAAAGTTTGATTCTGATCAGTATGAACACATATTGCAAGTCTTATGACACTCAATACAATTTTCTAATATCATCGTCACATAAAGAGTTAATAAATTTCATATGTTTTCCAAGTCCTTGTCAACCTCCCAATCAAATATTTGTTACGACACCATATCTATTTTTAGCAATTATGATTTTATACACAAGCTAAAAATATATTGATGAGTGGAGAACACAACGTATCAATACAAGTGCAAAGCACGTAGCAAGTTCCATAACAAATTAGAATCTCTACTCACAATAACAGTGATGCATATTCCCCCTGCAATTTACACAGAGAAACCGTTGTATTTCAGCAAAGTAAACTAACATCATGTTGCATGCATTCGTACAAACTTTTTTTCTTTTCTTTCCTCCTGCAAAACAAAAATACCTATGAGGGGAAATATTTGTACATGTGCTAAGTTCTTGATGACTGACGACAAACACTGCAAAAAAGCAAGCAGGAGCAATACTATGTAATTCTAGCATACAAACATGTTTTTCAATTTGCAGCACTGTTTTAAAACGTTAAGGCAGGAAAAACTATAGATATCAAGATACACAGAAACGAAACATTGAACGAACAAAAAATACTGTTGAGAGGATGTAAACAGAAAAAATCAGAAAGGTAAGGGAGTAGACCAGGGAGAGCAAGCAATATCCCGTTTTATTTTTTTTCATGTTAATAATACAGGCTTCCTTCGCAAACAACATCAGAATATCCGCCTTCTCTTTGCTAAATTACTTTAGAAAAATAGCGACTTCTCTTCCTATTCTAAATGTACTTTTTGTAGAGAGAGAGGTGAAAATTTAGCAATGGAAATTAAATACGAGCATGTAATCAACATGCAAGATCATGGTGAACGCACATGCTATGCATATTATCGCCTTCTGTGCTTTTCATGAAGTCATTAAATTACATAATGGATTTAGGGGAACATTCAAACTATAAGTATCTGCATGCTTGTTTCTATAATTTGGAGTTCTTTCACAAGCTAAATTTCAAAAGAATCAAAGCCAGCACAGAAGTCGCCTCCTAAATTTAAAACTGTGCTGATGCCATCGTGCTAAAAGTTTTGCTCATCCTTTGTCCGCATGCACATGAACAAACAATATGAGAAAAACAAACCAGTGAGCCAAGCAATAAAACAACCTTCACTGTTGACATAACATTGCAAAGAGATACAAAGATAAACTGATCGCAAAATGGCCAGCAATTTCTAAGAATTTCCATTCCAAATTCCAACAGATGTTGATCTCTTAAGAATCCCAAAGCTCTGGTTCTTAAGATGAAAGAAGTTTCTATTTAAACTATTCTATTTTTCTAGACCCTTTCCACTTGAAACATATAACTCGTACCAATAAATTTTTGCATGGCAATTCTAACAACCCTTTTGTCCTCTCACTCTCCTTCGCCTTTTTTAAAAATATTCACACGGCTCTGTCATTAGATCAACCACAAGCAAGTATCTTTGTATAAAAACTTATACCCATTTTCCTATGCTTTTTCACATGCCTGTCACAGGAACAAGTGCAATTGCTTTATGTATAGTAGGTATAGGTATACATGTTTTTGTAAGGAGTGCACCGTACCTTAACCCTAACACAAGCTTCAAGATACTTTGTTCATCTTTTTTACTCATGTAGGTGCATGTTTTCATGACACTTGCTACAATAATTATTTTATAGAAGCTGTAACGTAACCTTAATGTATAAAAATTCACATTTGTTATATGTGTGCCTACAATGTTGTTGGGCGCACTATTTTTCTCCCATTATATGCACCATGAGCATCATTAAAAGAGAGTCAATGTCAACAGGCAACAACCTCTCTTCTCCTTTTCATCTCAACTTTTGAACCGCTTGGCTTTTCATCATCTGCAGAAAAGATGTTCACTTGAAACATTTTGAGATTTTGCTTCAGTTGAATGGATACCGTCTCTTGGTACGGAGATGAGATGAGTGCTCTTAAATTATATGTATTACAATCTTTATGGCATTTCCAAAAAGAAATTATAATGGAACGTCAGTATTGGA
>JAQIXX010007123.1:0-11274 GCA_034700605.1 Willowsia nigromaculata | reverse complement strand
CAGAAATTTTGCAAATCGTATTTTTTTCGTCTAAACTACCCAAATATCACTCTACAACATGTTTTTGAAAAAGTCGAATTTTTGGGGTGATACAATTGATTATACATGCTCGTAATGAATCTGTTTGTGTTGGTGTTTATCATTTCTAAATGACTGACTTGATCAATATTTGCAATTCTCGCAATCCACCCAAAAAACCACACCAATCCAGTAATTGTCACGACCACAACAGAAAATACAAATCTTCCAAAATTATAACTCACCTCCCCCACATATTGCAACCCCAATGGTAAGAAGTAGCTTGTCAGAGGTGGTCAACGTTGCGGATGTTGCCAGTGGTGATGTCAATAAGATGGATCCTTCATAGCCTTCCTCACTTTTCTCCACTTCCGCTGTCTCTCCAAACTTTGTGGTCTTTGTTGCTCCTCTCTGTTGTCTCACTCTCTTCCTCACACGCTCCTCTTTCTCCATCTTGCCCCTTTCTTCACAAGTTCACACTTTTCCTAATCATTCTTCAATTCTTATTGTACTTTTTATGTGGCCCAATCCCATGACCTAATAACAATGTTATCCTGATTTCCTCTAAAGAAGCAGATACCGAGATACCAAATGCAAAATTTAAGTTTACTTTGATGCAAATATGATCATGAGCATAACAAGTTTTACCGGCTTCAGGAAAACACGTGCAAATGATAAAAAATTCCGATGCCAATTTAGATGCATGGGACACCATCACCGTTGCCAAAAGTGACTTTTTTGGTTTAGTGGTTAGCGAAGAGATGGAAACGAGCAAAAAATTCTGAAGATTTTTTGTCTTGCAGCAGGACTCCTGCTTATGAGTTACGTTTTTACATGCATACATACCTCATTCATTCACTTTCATGCCATAAAATTGCATAATAAAATATTTAGCATAATTTCTGCAAGCAAAGTTAAAAAATATCAGTCCATGGAAAACGGAAGATTCGAGATGCCCCGTGGCTGGAGCACTGGGTGACACAAACTTGAAAAAACAAGAGGCAATTAAATGGCCTGCTGCAGCAGCAGATGTATTGCCTGCCCAGCCTGCTGTGAGAAAGACGAAGAAACCAAGAAACTTGAATTGTGGAGGTGCAGATTATGTATGTGTCTGTGCCGTTCTGAAAGAAAAGGAGGTATTTTGGAGATGCCCGTGTGAGATTGCTGATTGATTGGCAATTTGCAGTTTTTTTTGTGAAGTGCAAAAGTGTTTTAGTGCATTTAAATGCGTTTGATGACATATTTACCTTCCTCGCGCATTTGACATTCTCTGTAATCGTCTTGAGGGTCACATTGACAAGTTCAAAAGGAATTTATTTGTGGTTTTTGAAGAGGAGTATTACGGAGTACGAATTGTAAAGGTTTTGGTGTTTGGTGCCAAAATGTCAGCATCAGTGAAGGAGGCTCTCGTGGAATCTCTCCACGGTAGCTTATCGCCGGACGCTGGTGTTCGGAAAGCAGCAGAGGAACGATTGAAGGCGTTGGAGGTTACTGAACAATATCCTTTGATTCTTATGGAAATTGTGCTCGCCACTGGAGAAGGCGTCCTGTCACCTCCGTTGAGACAATTGGCTAGTGTGGTGCTGCGACAGTATGTCGATACACATTGGACATCAATCGCAGAAAAGTACTGATTTTGATAGTTACTGCTCATTTAACGATACGGCTTTACTTATAGCTTACATTTCATTTGTTGATTCTAATCCTAAAATGCATTTAAATTGCAGATTTGTTCCCCCTGAACCAAGTGACCAAGTTAAGGCAACGTTGAGGGAAATGGCACCCATGGGACTGACCTATCCTGAAAGTAAAATCCGTAACTCCATCGCTGCCATAATATCCTCCATTGCCCATTGGGACTGGCCGGAACAATGGCCTGCTTTGTTCGACACGCTGATGAAGTTACTACAGGTGGAGGAGGTGTGTAAATCAATAATAATAATATGTTCTTTTAACATTGAAGTTTGGAAGTAATTTTGATAACTAGTTTTCATTTTTTGATAGGGAGTTCACGGTGCTATGCGGGTTATGACTGAATTTACTAATGAATTTAGTGATGAACACATGATACATTTTGCACCTCGTATTTTGCCGGAAATGTGTCGCATTATTAAGGAGGGAGATCGTTACAATATGTATACAAGAGCGAGAGCTGCTCAAATTTTCAGGTGAGTAAGAAACCATGTACCTATTAGATTTTACTCCCTACTTGGTCCTACTTTTTAGGTAACTAAATTATTGTATGTTCTACAGAACTTGCGTTCGAATGATTGCCAATTTATCACAAGGAAATAAACAAATCTCTGCACAGCTTCTCGATCCCATTCTTCCTGAATACATGACTGCTTTTGTTGCTGTCCTCTCCGATGTCTCCTCAGATCCCATCTACGTCCTCAAGAAAGACATTGTGAAAAGCATCTCCATTCTTATCCGACTCTTCTCAAAGAAAATGGTGCCCTTTTTGAGTCACCTCCTCCAGCCTGCATGGAACATTCTCATCTCCAGTACACAACAGTTCCGTGAGATTTACCTGGGCGCTGAAGATGACGAACCAGACGTCGACTCTGACGGAGAGTCTTGTGGGATTCAAGGTGTGATTTATGCTATCTTCGAGCTCGTCCAAACACTCGTGGAAACCCCAAGTGTCTCCAAAAATATGCTCCAGAGTACCCTCCCTGATCTTATATACTTCACCATTTTCTACATGCAAGTGCCCCAAGAACGTGTTGAAACATGGAGTGCAAACCCCTCCGTCTTTGTAACAGATGAGGATGAGGACTCTGTTGCATATACGCTCCGAACGTGTGCCAATGACCTGCTCACTTTGGTTTGTGATGAATTTGAACAGGAGAGTATGGCTGCTCTAGGTCACGCAGTAAACAAACACCTGAGCACAAGCAATGATTGGAGACTTCAAGAAGCCTGCCTTTTTGCAGTGTCGTCACTCGGCCCACGAGTCACTCGTCCCTCTTCTCTCACGATTTCTAGTGACACTTTCGACATTCACGGCTTTGTCCAGAACATTGTCATTCCAGGACTACAATCCACCGATGTCCTTCTTGTTGGAAGGTGCCTTGTGCTCGGAAGCATTTTTTGCAACATGATCCAGCCTCAACTCTCTGAAAACTTTGTACGCGGAGCTGCAGCGTGCCTTCAACCAGACAAAAGTATGATCATGAAAATCCTGGCCATTAAGGCTGTCTCCAATTTTGTTGCACACTCCAAGGAAAACGAGCACATTCGGAAGGTTCTCTTAGCAGTGCTTCCAAATGTTATCGATTGTCTGGTCACGTTTGGAACAACTAGCAGCTCCGTGGAAATTCTCGCTTTGGCTTTGGAGTGTCTAGAGTCCATCCTTAAATTGGATGAAGGTCTTACAGCAATGGTGGGCTCAAAAATGACAACACTTTCGATTGCCTGTTTTGTTCGGTTTAATGCGGACCCTGTGATATGTCCGATCATTGAAGACATTATCAAGACACTCTGTGAGAACCCCAAATGCGTACAAGAAGTGCAAGAAAGACTCACACCGACAATTGTGTCTGTGTTGAACAACAGAAATAAAGACATGAGTAAGCTCTCAAACTAACTATTTAACAAGTGAAATTGTAGAAATTGCGTGTGGATATATAATGCTCTGTTTATTTGCAATTTCTGTAGGTGGACCACAGGGCGTGGGGCTCGATTTACTGACTGTGATTCTCCGTGCTTCCACCGCACCCTGCAACCCGATCCTCATCAGCGACGCGTTTCCTGCAGTTGTCCACTGCATCATGAACAACGACGACCACACAGTTCTCCAAAATGGAGGAGAATGTCTCCGTGCCTTCGTAGCTGTTTTGCCATTGCAAATCTGCGAATACCGGGATCCCAATGGAGGTTCCGGTCTCGCTTATATTGTTCAAGTGGCTTGTCGTCTTCTCGACCCCCACACCTCCGAATTCTCAGCAACTCTCGTAGGAAAACTGATTACTACTCTTATCTGCAAAACTGGAGACAAGCTAGGCGACCAACTAGAGCTCTTGCTGAGAGCCGTCCTCTCCAAACTTCGTTCAGCTGATACACTGAGCGTTATCCAAAGTCTGATTATGGTTTATGCCCACTTGTTCAACAGTCAAATGGACGCAGCCTTAAATTTTCTGGACAGCGTACCCGGACCAACTGGACAGTCCGCTTTGCATTTTGTGATGACTGAATGGGTCTCCCGTCAACAAGCCTTCTTTGGCCAGTTTGACCGAAAAGTGAGCTACATGGCGCTAAGCAAGCTGCTTCTGCATGGAGTCCAGGTGAACGACCCCCGTTTGGCAAGCATTCAGGTCAAAGGAGATCTTATCTGTGGAGCGGAAGGAAGTCGAATAATGACTAGGAGCAAGAAACTACAAGAGCAATGGACCGAGGTTCCCCTTTTGGTGAAGATATTCAAACTGCTTATCAATGAACTAGCGTTTAGTGCGCTGGAACATACGGGCGAGATAACAGATGAAGATGATGATGAGGAAGGAAGCGACTCTGAGAATGATGAAGATAAGGAGAATAGTCCTCAAAGAGGTATTCCTGGAGCTAGTGGGGTAGAGGATTTCTTTTTTGACGATGAGAGTGGACTTAACGCAGAGGACCAGGATGTGATTAATGATCCACTTTACAGTCTGGATTTAGAGGCGTACCTGAAGGAACTTTTGCTTGGGTTTAGTTCGCAAATTTATTATCCTCAGTTTTGTACTCATTTAAATGTGACGGAAAAGAAAGCACTGAGCAAATATGGAATAGCTGTACCTTCACACTAGAAAGAAAAACTATTTAAACAATAAGCCAAAATAAACCTATGCATTCATGGATGATAGATATGATACGAGTAAGTATACTGTATTATGCTTATGTACATTTTTTTCAAAACTGAATAATTTCTCTATTTCAATTGATTTTTTCAATAACTCGTTGATTCTTATTTGTGATGTTGCGTAATTGATTGAAAAACGATGTGAATGAACCAAGAATTTAATAAAAATTGCAAAACTACTAAAAATCTTGAATTCTTTTAGAATGGCTATTTTCATGAATAAAAATGCTCATTTTTTCCTCAAATTTTCCAATCGTGCCATTAATTCATCGTCGATTGTGTTGATGCTTGCTGTCTCAACTCCACCCGCACCCCCTTCTACTGACGCCAACTTTGACTTTGCAGCCGACTTTGATTCATGTGGGGCTTCAGGTAGTTGCTGGGTTAGTTGAATGCCCAACTCATCCAACACTTGCGATACGATCTCATCACTTATTAATAAAATCTCAAATTAGCGCTCATACTAATCTCATTTTCATTTCATAAACCGACGTTCCAAGAATTTACCTCTCCTCTCCATCCTCCTCAAAACCTGTCACATCATCCATCGTCTCATTCATCATATCCTCTTTGATATCCATCATCTGCGACTGTTTCTCAAACTCTTTCAGAACCGCCTGAATTCTCGGCATGTTCATATGCTTGTTCATCGTCCTCAGCACCATAGTTGCGTTGAACACTGCTCTGCTGATGCTCTGTTGTGTTTCCAGCGTCTGAAGCTGGATACTAACCCCCTGTAAATTTTGCTTCATTTTCAGCAACTTTTTCAAGTGACCCCGGATTCTGACCAGGTCATTAGCCATGCTCCTCACGACTTCCGGCTGGTTCTTCTGAGCCATCTTTTTGATCTCTTGGATTTGCTTCTGCTCTTGTTTATCCAAATTGTATCGCTCTCGCTCCACATTCCTAATCGCCTTGCTTATAAGTCGCTGATTACGACGTATAATTTCCTGAGGAGAGAGCTGCTTTCCGAACAACCACGTCCACAACTTTGTCACACTCGGCGGCATGTTTTTAACGGTTTTTCGAAATAATAATATCGATACAAGAGCAATTTTTCAAATATTATATTTTTATTTTTAATATCATAAAACAATAATTTGTAAAAATCACTTTATTTTGTCTCTGTAAATAGTTTTTCTTATTATTCTTATAAACATTGCAGTTATTTATCATTGTGTCAAACGATTTAACGCGAAACATTCATACAGCAATACATAATTCACGTGTCAATCTCTATGGGATAATACTACTCCATTTATAACTTGACATACAACCGATTGACAACGTGATGTTTCTTATCATTCATCTTGACTTTCTTGAAAGATCCGACATCTCATTCCATCATGTCATCATGCATGCATTAATTTATGCTTAGTTCAATTATTTTATTGTTAGTGTAGTTCTACGGCTAAAAATCGACTTTCCAGAATCTAAGAGTTAAACTTAATTGTTTCTTACACAAACTAATTATCTAAGTAGACTTTAAACAGAAAATTATGAGAAGCGAATAAACATCTTTTCATTAAGTGTCATACTTACACATTATATCATATCTGATAAATTATTTACACAAAATGTGGAAATATTAACCGTCCAAAATCCATGAAGCGAATAATAAGCCTTTCTTATAACTAACATATATAATTTAGGATTTGTGTGTGTATACCAACTGCTCTTAAAATTTTTACGTTTTCTTTTTCGGTGTAGCATTATCACTGGTATCCGGTAGAGGCGTAATGGCCACAACAACTGTTGTTGGAAGGGAGGCAGCTTGTGTAGCTGCGCTAGGTTTTGGGGGAGTAGTTGCATAATTGTGGTCTTCATTATCGGAGCCTGGCTTGCTCTGATCCTCCTTCTTTGGCTGCTTACTATTTACCACCTTTTTCTGTGTGACCATTTGCCTAAACCGTTCCTCATCCTCTTCTGAGTCATCGAATTCATCTTCGAAATCTTCGTCTTCAAAGTAATCGGGATCATCTGCCTCCTCATGACCCATATGCTTACGCATGTAAGCTTCCTCTTCCTCCTTGGAAAGATCGAGATCATTCTCATCCGGTTCAAAGTTGACTGCTGGAATACGATTCGAATTTTGCGGGTATTTCTCCTTTACTTTGTTTACAATGAAATTGTAGATGTCTACACGCTTGTTCTCTGCCATTGAAGGAGGAAACCATTGTTTGAGGTTAATCTTTTTTGGTTCATAGTTGGGAATCGGATCGGAGAAGAAACTTTCCACATATTGAAGCATAAACAAGCCGCAGTCACTGAAATTGGGTTGTTGGGGCACTTTAGGCATCACGCCAGGCATCGTGCTTTTATCAAAGACGCGGTCAGCGTTTTTCTTTGTCTGGAAATTACAATGATATTCATTAAATTAACCAATATTCAACGAAAAATTCTTTTTAAAACGCTTCTAACCACTTACTTTGTACTCGATCCTCAGGTACTCCCTTAAAGTTGAATAAATCCTCCCTCGAGGTTCTCCAACTAGCGAGTCAAAAATGAGAATACAGGGATGCTTTACAGCTTGGCCAAATTCAGACTTCCTTTTTGTGCCTGGTGCTACACTAGGACCTTTCTCAGAGTTTGGTTCCCCAGCATCAGTCTTTGTTTGAGATTTTGACTCCGCCCCTTCTGTTCCTGGAGTGTCTGGCGAGGAGACTAAACCATCAAAAAGCAATAATTATGCAAATTGTGAAAGTGAAAATTACAAATAGATGGGAATCATTGAACCTATATTGAAACTCACTTTGATCATTTTCTTCCGGATCTTCAGGCGCCTCATCTCGACTACTGTACGCTGCCGTGGTGTCATTCTTAGGTTGATTGTAAACTACCGGCTTCTTATTATTATTAGTGCTACTCGCTTTGCTAGTTAACATTCGTGGACGCTTGTAATTAGGCAACGGCTCTAATGAATTATAATCATGATAGCCCTCCAGTCCAGGGAAACAGATTATGGCAATGAACCAATGATAACTGAAAAACAACAAACCCATATTTAATTGCTAACAAACACATTCTTCAGAGTCAGAGCGTTTTGGGATACTGGCTTACTTTTCATTGATCGGCACTATAAGGAAATCCTTGGAGAAAATATCAACATTCTTCGTTCGCTTTTTCACCCTTCCATGCCTACGCTCGCCTGCAGTCAAGTTTCCATCCTCCTCATTCTTTCGCCTCATCTTTTCAGTCAGTTTGCTGTAGAAAAAGCTATCAAAAAAGAATGTTCTGTTCTTGTCCTCCTCTTTCATGATCTCCGTCTGAATAACAGCCATCCAGAAATCGATAATCTGGTCGTTGAGAAACTGCGAGTATGCCAAGCACTTAATATCATTTGGACAAATCGGCACTTTGATACTGTTTCTGCCTTCGTAAAACAGAATCACCCTGAAAAAAATCAAAATTAAAATTAAAAAATCCAAGTTTACAATCGTGCCATATGTGCAAGCTAGAAATTATAATAAAATGTTCCATACCCATCGCCATCATTGTCCAATGCGGGGCTGGCAGTCGACGCTGAATTCTCATCTTTCTGCAAAATCACGGTACTACTCGTACTTATATTGGATGCTTGAGAGCTGTTGGCAGAACTCACCGGGCCTGCTGCCATTGAAGATGTTGAAACAATTTTTAGCCCGGCGGATGTACCGGATGAGGTTGATGACTCAGAGGCACTGTATCCCAAACTGGATCTGAACGATTGGGGCGTAACCTTCATCAAAAGATCGTTCACCGCAACCGAATCCTGCATCTCAGTGAGCACGTTGCCATATAACTTCTTTATAGTTCCAATGTCCGATTCCTCCAGGACTTCCTCTCCCAACATCGTAATCGTCTTTTGACACGGAAGTCCGTTCATTGGACAAAAATAATTGCTTGACTCATTTGCAGAGCTTCCATCCAAACCGAGAGTACTTCGAACCCAAACTGCGTACCTTGGTCCGGTGGTAATGAAAAATACTTGAAGTCGTTTGTTAAAATGCCCTTTTATATCGAGGATGCAGTCCATCGGGATGCACATTTTCACATTTTTGTGCTCTGAGTAATAGAAAAGAATCCATTATTCATAATAATTACAAAATAACACAACGAATTGTATGTAAATACGCTTACGAAAATGAATATACTTACTGTAGTTGGCATGCGGCATGTTAAACTTCAATCCTAGTTCGGTGAACTGCACAGGAATAGCAAAGCCTGTGTCAGAAGACGTCACTTTGTACGACCCAACACGAATCGATCGACAAACAAAAGTCGCATACTCAAATTTGTTTCCTATCTTTCCCATTTCTAGTTCAATCTTTGCATTTACTGTAAGGCAAGAATGAGATTATGCAAATTACATAATTTAATTATTACCAGTCCACGGAAAGCTATGATGCAATTTTACAGAGGTGCAATTAGCTACTGTATAAGTATAAAACACTCACTCTCATTGGGTCCGTCTTCAGTTAACTTTTCTGCTGTTACAGGTTTCGCGGTGTGGTCCAAATCAATGTTGATTTTAAATTGTTTCTGCATATTGTTGTCTTGTGGCTGAGTAGCACTGCTATTGCTGGCTGTTGTCAATTGCTTCTCCGCTTCCTTTTTGATTAAAGCAGCGGAGTCACTTGTTTGGTTCTGAGAAGTGCTCGCACTACTACTGACTTTACTAACGGATGTGTTTGTAGTTGTGTTTTTGACACTAGTAGCAGTTGCAGTTGGAGAAGTAGCGGTTGTCGTCGAACTCTGAATGTTACTTTTACTCGACGAAGCTAACACTGCTGCGGATGCACTAGTAACTGCAGTAGTACTTGCAGCTGGTTTCTCTTCCTGCTTGGCAACTTTCGTCACTGGAGGCTCAGGATCCTCGTCGTCCGAAGATAAAGTGATGCACTCGTGTGCCTGTCGCTTCCTCGCAGGTGCTCTTCGCTTTGGCGCAGGCTTTGTAACAACCAACGGAGTACTCTTAGTCTGAACTACACTTCCACCACCACTATTTATCGTCACAGCGCTTCCACCGTCCGGTTGAATTTGGATGTGAACGGTGCCTGGTGCTACTACCGTTTTATTATTTGTCACAGCACCTGTAGTACTACTCACTTGAACTGCAGGTGAGGGTGGTTGTGGTTTATTCACTAGTAAAATTTTCCTTCCTGCTACACCTGTCTTTGCGTTAGTTTTAATATTTGTCGATGTCAATACTTTACCACTACTGTTATTGTTATCACTGGATAATGAAATGCTAGGAGCGGGAGAGGAATGCCCTCCTGTTGGAGGACTAGGCTTTGGTGCAGGTACTGCAACCGCAGCTCCTGCCTTGCTTACGTACCACCCGTCTTTTATAAACTTAACGTCAGCAGGGAGTTCGCGCTTGCAGCGGTTACACCTCAAAATGTTTTGATTCCCAACTCCGCAATGCGGGCACACAGCTAATTGGCCCGGTTTTGTCTTAAATTCCTGCTTGGGTGGTAGTGGGGCAGGTGGCGGTACCGCTTTTAAACCACTACTCGGTGGCGACGATACAACAACAAACGTTTTTGGTTGTTTTTTAGGTGATTGTTGTTGCTGTTGAAGGGCAGGCGCCGAAGATGAAAAGGCAAGTGTTGACGAACCAGATGGAACTTGAGACTTTGGCGCCACTTGTGTTGTACCAGATGAGACAGATGGGAAGTGTGCAAGTGATGCAGACGATGAGATTATCGGTGGCGGAGGTACTGGAGGTCTTTGAGAACGGGATTTTTGGCCTGACTTTTTCGCTGGAGCTGGCGTGTATTGTGCAGCTAGGGATTGTTGCTGTTGTTGAGGGGAAATTATGGGTGTCGGGGTAACTCCTTGTGATGTATTGGCAAATCGGGGAGGTATGAAATTGGGTGGAACAGGGCCTAGAGGTGCAGGTAGCGGTTGTCCCACAGCAGCAGGTGTCTGCGGAGGCGCTTGCTGCGTAGGTGAAGGCTGGAATCCGGAATCCGCGCCCTTCTGCTCACGGTGTCGCAACTGCTCTAGCTGTTGTGGAGTAAGGTCTGTAGGTGATTGGTTGACCAATGGTGCCCCTTCTCCAGTTGCGTTTTTCTTTGAACCTTTAGGCTGTTTTGGCTTCTTTTGCTTTGATGGGGACACAGACTGTTGTGGGGTAGGTGTCGGGATTGGTGGCCTGACTTGTTGGTACTGAGATTGGTTCTGTTGAAAAGCTGGGCGTTGCTGTTGTTGCTGGAAAAGTGCTGTGGATGGAGGAACTGGTGTGGTGTGTGGAGGTGACTGAAGTGCTGGAGGCCTGGTTTGCCCTTGTTGAGGATGCAGCAACGGTTGGACTTGCTGTTGTTGATGAACGGACTGAAATCTCACTTGAGGTGAATGCTGTTGAAAAGCTGGGCGTTGCTGTTGTTGCTGGAAAAGTGCTGTGGATGGAGGAACTGGTGTGGTGTGTGGAGGTG
>JAQIXX010007122.1:0-11275 GCA_034700605.1 Willowsia nigromaculata | reverse complement strand
GTATGAAAAACAAATCCTTAAAAATGAAAAAAATAAAGTTTGACGAGTTACATGACTACCTACCTCTTCAATATACATGATGTATGAAAGACGGCTGTACATCCCGTACTTTTTGGTAATGTCGTCAACAAAGATGTCGACAGGCTGTAGAAACCCGTGGGCTGCGAGCAATCTCACATGAAGATCAAAGCATCCGGAGGCAATGTTGCCGTACTCGTCAATCTCCACCCCAAAATCCTAGAACGGATATAAACAGTGACATTATTAGTTAGCCTCTATTAAACTTATAAGCCATAATTAATTATTAAACATCTACATACTATACACTTACCGGATATCTGATAATGACAGGTGAGTCCTCCAACGAAACATCCTTGAGACGATCTCGTATGTCGCGCAAGGGGAACTTTAGGTTTGAAATAAGCGCATTGCTGGTTCGGTTTTTCGGATTTGGTGGAAATACCTGAACTCTCAAGAAACGCGAAAGCTGAAGATTTTCGTCAGGGTCGAAAGTGCGGAGTAAAAACTCCCTCAACGACTCTCCCGTAATTCTACTATTAAGTCGTGTCGCAAAGATGCGGTCATATGTCTTCTCTGCCATATTTCACAAATTACCGCTGTATGAAAGGAAAGAGGGTTGAGTACTAATGATCGCTTACTACCAAACTGAAAAATACAATAAACAATGTGCACAGTTTTAATCATATGCTTCTTATCCTCAACCATCTCCTTCAAGATCACAAGTTTGAAAACTTAAACCTCCATCAGTAGTTTACGTTATTAAAATGAGCACTTGCGAGAATAAATCAGCTCTAGGAGCATCCAAACAGACGAGAGAAATAACAGAGACCTTGGAATGATGATCAGTGATAAATTAATTATCGTTTACTACAGCAACTGAAAATATACAATAAACAATGTGCACACTTTTAAAACCGATGCTTATCCTCAACCACCACCTCCAAGATCACAATTGAATACCCTGCATTAGTAGTATACGTAATTTAAAATTAAGCACTTACGAGAATAAATCAGCTCTAGGAGCATCCACACAGATGAGAGAAATAACACAGTGACCTACGAATGATGATCAGTGATGAATTAATTATCGTTTACTACAGCAACTGAAAATATACAATAAACAATATGCACACTTTTGAAACAGATGCTTGTTATCCTCAACCACCCCCTCCAAGATCACAATTACGATAACTTAAACCTCCATCAGTAGTTTACGTAATTTAAAATTAAGCACTTACGAGAATAAATCAGCTCTAGGAGCATCCAAACAGACGAGAGAAATAACACAGTGATCTTCGATTGATGATCAGTGATTGGAATAATTATACTGAAAAGAGCACAACAAAAACACACTTTTAAAACAGATGCTTATCCTCAAACACCCCCTCCAAGATCACAATTAACATTGAATACCCTCCATCAGTAGTTTACGTAATTAAAATGAGCACTTACGAGAATAAATCAGCTCTAGGAGCAACCTCACAGACGAGAGAAATAACACAGTGATCTTCAAATGATGATCAGTGATGAATTAATTATCGTTTACTACCAAACTGAAAAATACAATAAATAATGTGCAGTTTTAATCATATGCTGCTTATCCTCAACCACCACCTCCAAGATCACAATTACGATAACTTAAACCTCCATCAATAATTTACGTAGTTTAAAATGAGCACTTACGTGAATAACAGGGCTCTAGGAGCATCCACACAGATGAGAGAAATAACACAGTGACCTTCGAATGATGACCAGTGATTGATTGAATTAATTATCGTTTACTACAGTAACTGAAAATATACAATAAACAATATGCACACTTTTGAAACAGATGCTTCTTATCCTCAACCACCTCCTCCAAGATCACAAGTTTGAAAACTTAAACCTCCATCAGTAGTTTACGTAATTTAAAATGAGCACTTACGTGAATAACAGGGCTCTAGGAGCATCCACACAGATGAGAGAAATAACACAGTGATCTTCAAATGATGATCAGTGATGAATTAATTATACTGAAACGAGCACAACAAAAACCCAATTAATTAATTATTATCTGTATTTTTTAAGAACTGATATGGAAAAAAAATTTTAGACAATGGAGAAGAACTTTTCTTCGCGAAGACCAAAACCGAAATGAGGAGAAAATGAAAAGTTGCCTCCCTTTTATACTGCTACCAAGCGTGCATTTGGTATGTATGTCTACTCACGCACTGCTGTGTAAGACATGTTCATTCCTGGTTTATTCTTCACTCGACACGGTACCATGGCAACTCTATATATGTGTGAGGATACACCTCACAGTACACACAAAGGAAGCGCTTTCAGTGCCTAGATAAAGCTACTACGATGGTTTGAAGCTTGCATTTAAGAGTGCACTACCAAGTTGAAAACAAAGGAGATGGCTTTTTGCTGTTGGTGGCGTTTGTATGCATTTCACAAATCGTTCGGTGGTCAAAGGCATACGCACTTTTGTTTGAATCATGATGATTGAAAAAATTAGACTATGCCCCTCTAAGCTTTGTACAAAATTGCTTTGTAAATTTTAAAAATTACCTTCTCGTCAACAATATTGAGTCGTAAGAGGCGGCCAATAAGAAACTAGCTGTCACTTACAACACGACCGAGAGGAATATGATTGTGTACTGAGAAACGAGAAATGAATGAGAAATGCTCAAAGAATCAAGAATTAAAATTATCAGTTTTTTTATTTAGATTTTTATTATCAACACTGCGCTTGCTCCTTGTCCATAAAGATGGTGAAGCTACGGGTATGTTTAAATGAATATTTTTGACAAAAAGTAACGTTTGTTTTTGAACGTGTGTCATGTCATGTGTATTTTCCTTTTTACCATGATCCTGGTGTTCATGCTAGTCTCATTAAATTCCGTCCTCCGATGATTCACCTGAACGCATACTCTCAAGTGTCTCCTTAGGCTAACCATCGCATGTATAGTCTTTGTGCAGAATAATGACAGATTTCATCCAACGCCAAAACGCTTCTGTAAAGTCACTATGGAAGTTGCAAAGTTGCTAAATGTTCTCATTTTGCCGTTTGCTTTTTTTGTCAAAGGTTTATAGTAATCTTCGTATTGGTTTGTTTATGAATCCACTCTGAAAATCCTATCTGCAGATTTTTGTGCTTCTTCGAGAGGTGTTGTTTCATTAGATGATCAAATTTAGATTGGTTGTAAACTTTGATTTTTAGTACGATGGATCGTCTATCCAGAGAAATGGGTGATTTACGATTAGACCAGGGGCAAAATGAGGTAACGCTTCAAATGTTTGGTTTTGGTCACATTCATGCTTAGATGATATGGGATGCCTTGATGTTCATATCATTTGTAATCGCTTATAAATTGAAGGTTCCATCCTCTTCAACATCACAGGGACAAAGTGACCGGGGCTGTGGGGATTTCTTGAGAATGGGCATTCCAACCACTAAGATAAAATTGAACAATACATCGGGTGAAAAGTTTTACGATAATGCTGGTCCAGATCTCGATAATTTTTTGGATCAACACGGGGAGCGTATTATTTCACTACGCGTCAAGTTGATTTCGGTTTTGCCACAAGGAAACGAAAAAAAGTTTCTGGATCGACTCGTGAATTTGGAGGTGCTTGAGGCAGATGGATTTGCCGCAAAGCCCGCTGGGAGGTCAACTGAGGAAATGATGACTTCAATCCCAGATGTGTTCAAACGGCTGAGATCACTACGGATTGGTAATATCAACATGTCTCAGTGGTGTCCTGGAATACTTTTGTTCTCTACGCGAATCCTTTCTGAATGCAAGAGGCTGGAAATCGTTTCCCTGCCATACTGTCAGCCCCATGGAATCACAAATGATGATGATATCAACACGTTTAATGATTTCTATGATGCGTTAAATTCTTGCATTGTTAGAAACGGATTAAAAGTGTTTGATCATGGGGGTTTCTTTCAACAATCAGATCCCTTAAACATTGAGGACATTATGAATGTAGCAGGGTCGTTCTTGCATCACTGTTTGCTATGCTCCCAGAGAGGGGTGAATCTGATGAACTTCCGAGCATACTGGCTTCTGCCACTAAACCTAATGGATAGACTCCCTCCTGATGTTTGCCGTACGATTACTTCACTGATTGACTTGCAGCCTTGTGTTCTCGCAAGAGACATTTGCAATTTACAGATGATTACCATCAAGGAAACTTCTCAAAGTGGAATTGGTGACGATTGGAACAACCATCGTCGATGCTGGAATTTGTTGGAGTACTTGGACGTAAATGTGGACTCAAAGGAGGGTCGTGCGTCAACCATTTCTCCAGAGTGGATAATAAATCACCAGAATGAAGCCACAACGAGGCTTTTCAAGCTTTTCTTTATGGATGTCAAGCGACCTTCTCTAGTAAACTTACGGTTGAACTTTATCAAGGAGCGTGATCAGGTGGCCATTCCAAAAATGAGTGATATTGCGTCAGCTTGCCCCAACCTGAAAAAGTTGATCATTCGAAACTGGCCAGGCACGAACAAGTCGTTGATCAAGCTGTTTAGTGAACTGACAGGGTTGGAGCAACTCTCATTGGAGTACTGCAAAGGCCTCGGAAATGTTGCCTTTGTTGGACTTGACATTGAGAGTCCAATCTTTCTAAAGATGACCAGTTAGTCTAGCAATCTTTAGTCACCCATTAGATCTCGAATAAAGAGGTTAAAGTCGAGTTATCAACTTTGATTTTCAGATTTAAAACAGCTGCAGTTGCTCGGACTTGATCACATGCCAAAGATTACGGATTTGGTTTTCTCCCGTGTCATTCGTCATCTTAATCTAAACAGTCTCATCATTTCCTCAGAAACTCCAGTTGAAAATGTAAAAAAACTTCTTTTGTTGTAACATCTATCATGTGTGTATTAGGTGCTAACTGAATGTTTTTTTTCCTTTTGTTATGCTTCTAAAGGTAACTGGAGCTGGAATTCGGTCATTGCTTGACGGATGTTTCGCAAAATCCATCAAAAAGTTTCCTTTCAGCACTTGGTCAGTGGCAGACATGACCATGGATGACTTTAGCAATCTAGGAAAGGAGTTTCGAATGTAATAGTATGCACACAATCATCACAAAATAATTTGGATACATGTCAAAATTTTATGCAGTATATTGTTTACGAAATTTCATGAAGCAACGCAATGATGGATTTGTATGTACTATGAATAATGATTGATTTAATAAATCAGTATATTTGCAAGGTTTTAAGCTAAGCCAGAGTGCATATGCCTTGAATATTGTTATTGAGTGTTTGAAATTAGCAAACAATAGGATTATACAATGTATTCATATATTAACTACGCTATCTTTCTCATCCGTCGACCCGGCATAACTCTTTCTTTGTTCTTATTTAAACAATGGAATACTAGGTGTTATTAATTAAAAGGGGTTCGCCCAAGAATGGCTTCAGTGTCGCTTTTTACTATTAGATGCAAAAACGCAGTAGCATATGTTTACTTTTACTTCCTACTTTTGCAGATGTGCAAAAAATCAAATCATTCCGTATGCATCTTCAAGCATTCTGATTGTCGGCAGGTGAGGCAAATTGATTTACCCACTATGTACATTTTGAACAAACCAACAAGGAATTCAATTAGTTTTGCCAGTTTATGTAAGATTAATCGGTATTCGTTACAATTTCGAGTTATGAAAGAAATAATGTAATAATATTTATATTTAGTTCACTTGAGTTCAGTTATTTATTTCATAGTTAATTCATTCATTCAATTCACATACAATCATTTAATGTTTGTATTCAGTCAAAATTTACTAGTCGTTATTGTTAGATGGATGATTACCGTCCGTCCGTTGAACGTGTAGATTTGACAGATTAATCAGAATCATAATCATCTATTGCTGCTGATAGAGGACACCGGGATGAAATCTTTGCTTTTTGAGGCAGCTTCAATTTTTCTTTAGTCTTCAGAATGGAGCAAAGGCTTTACCCGCCTTTGTGGGGTCTCCTTTCCGTTTCTGCGGAGGTCGTTTTGAAGGGCCGGGATCAGTTCTAGCTTGATTTGATTTGGCTTGGCTGGATTCCTCAACAACAGCAATCTTGTCTTTAAGCACTTGATTCATTTCTTCAACTGTGTATTTAGGCTTCTTCTGATTGTACATTTTCCGTGGAAGCAAAACGATTTTTTTTGGGGTCTCTGTTTGCTCCTCCTCAGTAGTAGTACCTGGGTCGGGTGTATAAAAGATTCCATGGCGTGTATCTGACTTTTGCGTGGTGGTTCCACTTTTGTTCCACTCACTTTGGTTCAACTCCTCCCAGTTTTGGATATAGTTGCTGTCATTGTAGCCAATGATTTTAAAGTTGTGGGCTTTACTGTCATACTTTTTCTGCAAACAAATTTTGAATATACACAGATGGAGAATTTGGATTTAACATCCCCATCCCCATCCCCATCCCCATCCCCATCCCCATTGGATTAAATGAACCTTATAGTAGAAACTAGCCTTCATACATGATTAATTTGAGCAAATTACCTCCACCACTTCGTTGTCGATGATTTCAAACACACTTTTCCTCTCTGGATCAATCAAAACTTCTTTTGTGGCCTTTTCTTCTCCGGCTGCCGTGTTTGGGATTCCCGGACCCATGATATGAATTTCGTTCATGTTATCCGACTTTTTCGCAAAGTAGTCGGCAAAGGAATCAAAAATGTATTCATGCATTCCTGTTGTAAAGTTTACGACATATCCAGGGGTACAATAACACACGTGGCGTTTAAAGAGACTTGGAAGATGAAACTTTTCATGGCATTTTCCACACACATACTGCGAAGCCACAATGCTATGATAGTCCATAAAATGTTCCCGTAGTGCCTTTGCATTGCCAAAATTGTGGTCCAGTTTGCAGATACTACACCAGTGCAGCTTCAGAGCTCCTGGTGATTCATTTTCAATGCCCACCTTGTAGTGTTCATAGGTCAGATAGCGTCTGTTTCGTGGGGAAGCGCGAACATAATACTTTAGTAGCACTGTAATAAAAACAAAAATTATATTTAAAAATACGAACGATGGATTCCAATAATGATTCATTTGGTAAAGTATTGTAACTTACATTCTTGAATTATTTGGAAAACGTGGTATTGGTCTGGCCGTTGATTCTCTGGAAGCCTTGCCATTGCAATCAGGGATACTTCTGTTGCAGCATGATTTATCTGTTTCATGTGGCAATTCCAGTTTCCATACTCTGCACGCACTTGGGCGGGAGTTAAATGATGGTGGGGCTCATAAATCTCAATTGAACTGGAGGTTTGGTTTGGTTCTTCTTCTGGTTCATTATCAATTGTTGCTGCTCTAGCTGGACTGGGTGGAGGCTGTGATGAATGCGTTTCAGTATAGATTTCTGTAGTGGAATGTTCATCGTTTACTAGTTGATTTGAATGATTTGGTCCAGCAACGAAATCTTCATCTGAAGGAATCTCATTTTCGACCAGTTTGGCAGAATATCCTCGTAAACCGACAGCTGCCGATCCGGCTCCGTTGAAACATTCATTGATTTTGTATTCTGGCAATGTTTTGTTTTCAAACTTTTCTTCAAGTTCCGTACAAATCGCAGTTTTTAGGTTGTTACATTCTCTTTTGTGGCTTTTGCTTTTCTTTAGAAATTCCATCATGTCGGTCTTTTCTTTGGGCGTGTAAATCTGGTCCAGGAAAAACTTGGCTTCTTCGTCGTAGTGAAAAACAAGGAATCTCGGAACGTGGATTGATTGTGGATCGAGAGCCTTGTTGTAAATTGTGTAGTAAATTTGATCATGATCATTTACTGTACATCCGGTGACCCAGCCATACGAGGTAGTGAGCTGTGTTCCTTCCCTATCGATGAAGCAGGCAGGATCACGTGCATTGAAAACAAAATTTTCTCGAAAAGCCAAGCATCTATCTGCGGGGGCTGGGTCCTTGAGATTGATTTCGTCTCTTGATTTTATTATACAGTTGAACGGTTTGGGCATTTCAGCTTTACAAAAGAAATGAAAATGCGTAATTAACGAGTACATTGATTGTGTTTATGAAAAAAATACAGATTACACTGTGATTTACCATTATCCAGCTGCCGCTTTGCTCCGACTCCTTTTGGGCATTCCGGAGCACCACAATTACAGGCCTGTAGTTAGATAAATTGTACACTTTATTACGTGACTTCATTAAAATCCATGTTTTATTAACGTTTAAAAGTGTGTGTGAGTGATTCCTTACCATTTCCTCATCTCTTGTAAAATCCTCACCACATGATAGCTCTTCTCCTTTGACAATATCCCTGGCAGCGAATAACAACAACACGCATGTTCCATCCCTCCAAAATTCCTCCATTACACAATTCGGGTCTTGCGAGTGGTTGATAATGGAAGCAGCATTTCCTTTCGAGTATGGGTTCACCATGTAAGGCACGTCCTTAAATTCCACGCAATAATATTTTGACCTGGCAGGTGCAGTGGATGTACCTTTCGGTACGACTTGACCAAGGTACGGGCCAATCAAGGTTCCTTCCGCAATGTCTTTTGCTGCTGCGATCCCAAATCCCTTGTCCTTGTCGTAAATTAAGGAAATGTCATGCTCCAGTGCCCAGTTGAATGTCTCTACGATTTCTCCCTTGTCATTTGCTCTCTGCACTTTTCGAAACCTTTGAAAAAAATCAATAAATTGCGAATTATTATATGGGAAAAATTAACACGTGCAATTATGTCAAAGTTTATTTATTTTTTGACACTTACGGATTATTCATACATCCTTCACCACAATTTGGAGGACAAGTGAAGTTCCGTGACCTGTAGAGGCAGTCGTGGGATGGAGTACATCGCAGTTTGTTGGTTTCATTAGGCTCACAGCAACAAAGGGTCTGTTCATCTGGTTTGTTGTCAATAACCTTTGCGCACCATATTCTCAGCCTTCGTCTCACCTTCTCGGTCATTACATCTGAAATGGATTAATTTGATCACTTTAGTTACTTGAATCTAGAACCACATTTAATTGCACTGGTAATGGTTTTCTAATGCTACTTACAGTTCTCAATCAGGTCAAAGTTGAGGTAATCCGCAATTTTCTGCTGGGTCCATGGCACGTCACTGGTAAACAAATCATCATCTTGAGGTTTTGTTGTGCGTTCCCTCAGAGGTATTTGAGCTTTACGTTTACTACTTTTCCTGGACTGGCGTTTTTTCTTGGGAGCTGGAGGGCAACTGTCTTCACCGATTCGTCGTGATCCATCATCATCACTGCGTTTTGCCCTTTTCGATCGCGTTTGCTTAACACCAGACATGACCAGGCACTGTGGTGTTTAAATAAAAGAGTTGAGTAGTTTACGACCAGCACGGAATTGACCAAAACGAAATCAAATAATATTCGTAAAAAAATCAATGTTAAATGCGTGAAAATAAAAAGCCTAATAAAGATTGCACTTCAGTTGGGTTTCTCATCTTCCATCATCGCAAACTCACTACTGCTGGTTCAACCTACACAAACGTACACAAACACATATGATGCTGCAAAGATGTGTAGTGCACATCAGCATAATGTACTTGACTCCCGGCTTGAAATGGGGTGAGGTGAGACACGTTAAATGCATGTAAAATGCCTGTTTGGGGCACGCTGAGAAATTACCCCTGGGTCAAGGACTTTCTTTTAATGTACGGTTCGGCGTGTTTGGCCGTATACTAAAGATCAGCCTGTACAGGTTTATGAATTAATGAAAATATTAGAAGCTTCAATAGTAAATCACCTCTCATCTCCCAGTACCATTTCCAGGATCGCCTTAATGAATGGCATTACAGAAAAACAAAGTTTGCAAATAATATTTACGAGAGATATGTGTGTTGATAATTGAACATTTAAATCATTATTATTATTACATGTATTAAAACTTAAACTGTACAGTAGCCACCTTAATGTTAACAATGTAAATGATGAAGGTTCACAAAAATAATTTCATTGTCACGATGATATTCATAAATTTGTAGGACTAATATTACAAATAACTATTACAATTGAAACGATAAAGTATGTTCATCGTGTCGTTCACTGTTCCAGTTGATTAGCCGGATACGGAAACTGCAATTGGAGGTTTTGAAAGTAATCCCTGTCATTTGGATTGATCTGCAAACAGTACAATAGTTGTGAAAACCTGTTGATGAACTATTGAAAAAAAAGTGTCAAAGAATCTGTCAAAATACCTCAAATCCTGATAGCCAGAGTCTTCTGAGATCAGCAATCTTTTCGATACCAAAAACACCAGCAGCTCTGCAAAGACTTGCTCGGATTTCAGCCGCGGATGACATTGATAATATCTGCAGATCTGTTGGAAGGTAAGAGAGAACATGAGGAAACTACAAATTTTTTTGATAGAAAAGATGACTAAAAATCTATTGGAAGCTTACTTTGCAAATCAGCGACACTTGCTCTTGGAACAGTGATTGGTCGCCAATTCGTATAGTTTTCTCCATCACCGTCCCGATTCTCTGCCTCAATCCTGGTCACATCCTCCTCGTCCCATCCAATTAGTCCGCAAGTGTCCACGTGAGCGTAGTAAACATGTAGTTTTACAAGTTTAATCCATTTCTTGCAAACTATACCAAACTTGGCGTTATCGATTCGTCCAATACTCAACCGCTCAACGTTTGGAGTCCATTCCGTCAACACCTCCAACTGATCCAAGGTAAAATTCACGTCATAGACATTAAGACACAATTCCTTGCAGAATGAAAGTACAATTGACAAGGTATGAAACTGGTCTAGATGCGTTAGTGGCGTGGTTGATAAAAACAACTTGTTCACATTCGGCATGACCTCTAACAAGGCATTGGATTCAAACACATGGTGCTGGAAGACATGAAAATGCTTTAGTTTAGCCAGCTCTGGCAAGTCGAGAACGTCCGGAAAGTCCACGTGTTGGTACTTGACCACATGTAGTTCCTGAAGGGTGCCTGCATGAGCTCTCAATATATCGCAAAGCGTAGGAATCCCCTCCTGCTCATCAACCAATAGTCCTCGTAAAGTTTCAAATCCAAGACGTCTGTCCATCAGTGTGGTGAGGGTATCTGCTTCCGGGTCTGCCAAGTAGTAGGGATTCAGATTCATATACTTTAAGGGAAGTTTTGATCGATCGCGATCTCGAATTTCGTTTACAACCTTGAATATTGTGTGGTCAGCATGGTATCGATTCAAAATGAGAGTCTGCAAAACATAAATGATGTTGTAATTGTTGATGGACATTAGCAAATAAAGAATGCATCATCAT
>JAQIXX010007121.1:0-11276 GCA_034700605.1 Willowsia nigromaculata | reverse complement strand
TCCGAACTATTGGACTTCCCTGAAGAGTCTATTGCGTTTTTGCGGTTAGGTTGATATTTTGATCGAGCCGTAACACCATTCACCTATTAATATTTTAAAACAACTCAATGGAATCCTGTAAGTTTTAAGCATGACTCATGAAATTTATGATTTTTTTACTTTAGTGAGATTCCGCTTTTTCCTTTTCTTTAGAGTTCCGGTATTTTGCATGACTCCTTTTCTCAACAATACTTCTGTCTCTGAATTGCGCGAATTGCTGAGAATTCAAATGTTATATGTAGAGGGGGAAAAATAAATGCTTTTGGTTCAAAGCTCGTTGCAAAACTGATTTCGAGCTGGTGATGAGTGTCCTGTCAATCAAGATGTCACTTTAAATAAGTAATACTTGACACGAGGTAGGCATTTGCAAAATTCATTAGCGCTTCTGACAACACGTCATTCTCTTGAGTTGATGGGATAAACAGAGAGTTATATCGCCGTATTCAATGTAATCTAGAGCGGTTGCCAACTTTCAAAATGAGCTGCTCCTATGCATCAAAATAGTTTATGTACAAGCTGAAAAATTGGATTATGAGCTTAATTTCTTGTTGTTGTGCCGCATGCTACATAATAAAACGTTCAATTATCTCATAACCTGATATTCAAGAAAATAAACGCGACAATCACTGTATATTTTTCACGTTTATAAAATTAAAACATTTCACATTCCACTTGTACGTACTCCCGTAATAAGCATTATTGTTGGCGTTTTCCATCGCAAACAAATATTTTATTAAAATAATAGTAGCGCTACCGATACTGCCAAGTTAGCCTTATAAGCAGCTCGTTCTTTCTTCATAAATAAACTAAAACGTTACGCCAGGTTTTGGTACTTACTTTGGTTTTGATTGAAACCCCATTATAGGTAATTTTGTATCAAAACTATTGCAGTCGTCCTTAACCACAGGATATTTTCACACGATGAGAAGCAAAAAGAGACAATTTGTATAATTATTTTATAACATCATTGAAAATATCCCCCATGTCATAACATTTTCTTTACAAATGGGATACACAAAGCAAAAAAATTTATAATGATTTGCGCAAACGTCCATGTCTGAGTAGTTATTTGCGTAACTGACAGTATAAGCCTGTATGGGTCTATTCAATTCAGCACGACAACATTGAAATATTTACAACATCTATATTTGGATTTCTGTACGCTAAGCAGCAATCGGCAAGTTTTTTCGCTTCAATATTAATATTCCTTAAGAAATGTCACGAAAATTCAGCAAAACATTTTAATACGTTTTTTGAAAATGTGGAGCGATAAACAAAAACATTATGTGTATCACAAATATGCGTTATTACCCTCGTTTAATCGTAAGATAAAAGAACTATAATGTTATAACTCATCGTACAAGCTTAGTTGCTTTGATCGGTTACATAGTTGACTCCTTATCATAAAGAACGACTTCATAAATATCAAATTTAAAAACGGACATGGAAATTCTTACGGAGCACGAGAGCGGTACTCCCAGGGACTTAACGAAAATACTTTAAGTTGTTTTTAAAATGATTAAAGATTAGGCCTTATTTCCAATGCTAAAATTATATATTCATTTGACTGTAAAGTCTACTGATCCTAATCCCTAACCTAACCTAACGTACCATATTCTCATTTGGTTGTCTTCAACTTTCGAATTTGGGGAGTCGGCTCGAAACAAACTATCAATCTCAGATCATTCAGCAATCAGCTCTGCTCAGCTTCTGTTTACTCCCACTCCATTTTCTCGATAAAAAACATTTGTTTGGAAACAAACAAAACAATAAAAAATTGATTTCTGTGAAACTATTGGAACTGTCCTTAGCAACTTTGTTTGCGATGTGTATTCTTAAAAAAGTACCATATCAAATTATGAGTTGATATTTAGCGTGAAGGGGGGACTTCAGACAGTTAAACAAATAATTGTTCCCAAGAACCGGGGTGATTTATGGATGAATACTGTTTCCATCCGTTGCCGAGAAAGGGCCGGCCGGCCGTGGGTTTTCTCTGGGCCCCTCATCCTTTCCATTAGTTAGTGACCAGACGGAGGGCTCTTGGGTCACCGCAATTTCATCGTCGATTCCCTTAAATTTTCCGCATTCAATTTTGTTTCCTCCCTGCTGAGCTTCTTACACGGAGCTTTCTAGGACCTGGAGAGTCAATTGGACAGTTTGATCACAGTCAAAAGTGAGGACGGTGAAACATACAGGAAAGCGTTGGAATCTCGATTCCAACGAGCAGCGGGAACCGCTTTATGGAACGGTTAACTGCCTCCACTGCATGGCTACCTTCAACAAAAAATTTCACTTTCAAGATTCTCTTCCTTGGTTCTCTGGAATTTATAATTTTTGGAAGGAGAGAACAGAACAAGCGAAAAAGAGAAGAGGTTATATTTTATCTGCTAGTAGTCTTAAGGAAATGTTGGAAAGGATGCAAAAAATTTCGTGTAAAAGTGTTCGTCGTTTCAAAGAACTTCTCCAGTTCCAAGACATGGACCCATATGCATATATGAACTTCCTGATGTCTGAAAAAGCTTCAGAATTATGGTATCAGAAACTTTCAAATTCCAGTACTGCTTGGAATACTCGCCTGGAAAACAAAGGATGGGATCAAATATCTCTGGATGCAAACACAGTCGCAATTTTTATTGCATGGGGCGTTGGTAATCTTTTGAGTGAGTTCATGATGATTTGGGAGATAAGGAATCTTTTGTTGCACAATTTGAAAATTATTACCCTAATTATTCAAAAATTTATCAAAATTATTTACAGAATAATTGCAAGAAAATATCTTCTTTGTAAACAAGTTTTGGGTAAATTATCATCAAAACTGTATTTTTAAGCAAAATTAGCCCATAAAAGTATTCTATCAGATAATTTATTAGTTGCATTAGTTGTTAAATAGAAATCAATAATCAATCACACAAGATGACTTCTCTGTAATCCACAAGAGCTACAGGTATAAAAAAACTTGTAAGCGGCCATATATTTTTAGCATTTCATTACGTTGCATAAATCAGTCGATTATGTACAATGAGCCACGTGCGGTAAAAAACCTAATTATCTACATATGTAATTAATGCCTGCAGCATAACATGTAATTATGTATTGAATTAGTTAGAACGATATATTGAAGTCACGAAAACTGAAAACTGTGAAAAAGTTACGAGCAGTACATAACATAATCTTTAATAATTTATAATAACAATAAATGATAATAGTAGTATTTCATTTTTAGCTTCACTTGGCATTTAGCAATAAACTTGGTGAATAAGTTGAATCTTTTCAATGGTGAATACACTGAAGCAATTGTAATATTTAAGAATAAACTATTTTCAATCCTCATCCTTTGTCTAGCTCAAGATATACACTCAAAAAAGTTTTATTTGCTCAGAAAGTCTTCGTGTTATTAAATTTTTTACTTCGTAGTGAATGAAGTGGAGTGATGCTATTTCATGAACTAAAACCTACCTAGAGCCAACTAGGTAGTGTGTGGTCACACTTTATCCTGATGTATTTATGGATACATTTCGTCTTCTGTTTCTTACGAGCAAGCACGTATATGTAATTAGGCTCACTGCAATATAATAATAGCTAACGATCTGGAAAAATTTTGTTCTTCTTAAAATTATATTTGACTTGATACAATAGTTTTGCATCACTTTTGAATCAACTTGCACAGACACTGCAAAGCTAGTATGTATTTTACTCATGATTTACTTTGCAAAATCATGAATGCAATGTATGCATTACCTACTAAAAAAGGTTGGATTCATGCACCGTTGGAAAGATTGAATATATTAACCAAGATTACTGCTAAATGCTAAATGAAACTAAGAGTAAAACACAATGATACATATCCTCTTTCAATTGCAGTGTTACATTCTACCGGGATTTCTAGTAAGCCTCCACTTAAGGCTTTTGGGTGAAAAATCTTACTACGCTTCTAAGGATACTTTAATAATTGTTTATGTGCAAAAATGGTAAACACTTCTTATTTCTTACAAAAACAAAACAAACCTAAAACACAAAACCGATTTCTTATTTGGTTCAAGTTATATGTTCATAAAAATTAATACAGAATGCATTTTACGCAGAATGAGGAGGGAAAAGGATCGGATTGTCACCACACCTGGTACACGTACAACTTGTTTTAAAAATTTCGTGGAAATAATTTCACTGTTAGAAATCGTTATGACGATAAGTTTAACTTTGTCGGCATAAAGTATGCATAATTTTATTCAAAAGCACTTTAGTCGCTGATAATTTTAAGCATCACAATAATGGTAATTAAGGTTACATGGAAAATATTCAGTAGTTTTAATTTTTCGGTTTACTGGAATCCTGCCATAAAAATGAAAGTCAAAACTTAACTCATGAATTTGTTTTGTGCAAGCAAGAAGAGCGGGTCAATTTCAACAGAGAATGTGTTAATTTTTATTTTAAATCGTTTCAATAGTAGCTTCAAGTTTAGCGATGAGGATGTCATTCCAAATATCCATCATTTTATTGAATCCGGTTTTTGCCATTTATTACGTGTAATCACATATGGATATCATTCATACGTTATCATTTGTTTATATATTTTCCGTAAAACGTGCCGAAAGAGACGACCACTTGTTTCAAGAATCAAACTTTGGCAACATCCTCACCTTGCCTGTTTATGATTCTCTATGGATTTGAAAAGATTGGAGTTGGATAATCATGGTTTTTTGTATTGCTGACCCATCGTGAAAAAGCCTGATATTATAATTATCTGCTCTAACAAATAAGGTATTGTTAAAGCTTGCATGCTGATTTTTAATAACCTTCTTGTTAACTGATGAGAACCTAGTATAACTGAATATAAAAATTGCAGAATACATTATGCTTCGTAAAAATAAATGAATGATCCATGCAGTCAATCAATGACAAACAACTATTATGTATTCAAATCAGCACTTATAAAAACAAATTAATTAAACCCATAATTTTGAGCTTTTGTTAAAGTATGACATATTACGCGGCACAGGCAGGAGCGATAGGCTGTTAGTTGTTACTTTAATAGTCACCTATATATATCTATCTATTAACATATTTATTTGTATTTTGAAAGCGAAAACAAATGTATGACAAATATAAAATTGTTTTTTGAGATCTCTTTTTGATATTACTATCATAATACGTTAGCTATTCAATATTCCAAAAAAGTTCTGCGAAATGTAATAAAAATGTAATACAATTTTTTATTCCCTAAACCTTGCGTAAATGCAGAACTGAGTTCCTGCTTGCTTTATTGTCTTGTTCTACATGTACAGAGTAAACATCACTAAATATAATTTTATGTTTAAAAACAGAAGGCCGGATGAAAAATTTCAAAATTGTTAGAGAAATGATTTGCACTCACACAACAATCTATATCCAATGTCATCTACGTGTGACTACTAACAGTTGTTCCAGGATGCATATAAAAACCAGAGAAAATGTTGAGCAGTCATCATTTCAATCTCTTCTATCGTTGTCTCCTCCTGTAACCAGAGCACTTTTAAGTCTCAATTGAAATTAAAGTTCAAATAATTCCAGAAACACTTGAAAATGACTATCAACCAAAATTGTTTGTTTTGGTGTGCTAGTATCTTGTTGCTTTGCACATGTCAATGTGATTGTGAGCAAGGTAAAGCATTTCTTTTTAAACCAACACTTTTGCCAATAATGAATTTCGTTGATTCTTGTATTTTAAATTATTGGTTTGCAGATGGAAACTCGTGGCATGACATTCCTGTAATCAGAATGGGAAACCATTCAAAACTGGAGTTATCCATCATGTCTAAAAATTTGAGGGATTCCCTGGAACATCGTAGCAGCATGAAAATGCAGTTAAGTCCACTTCAGTCACTGGAACGGTTTGATGAGGGGATCCTTGTCGTTGGAACTCGAACTGGTAGGGTGAATATACTTTCAAAACTTCTTTCATGTGCTTGGCATAAATGAATAGAAATGAGTGCAATTACTCATTGTTGTTTGTGGTGGCAGACGAAAAGAGCCAAACTTACTTAGAAGGGGATGGCAACGCTGTCGTTGAGCTTGCATTGATTTGTGACATGGAATTCGGAGCTGTTTTTGACTTCAATGAGAAAGCTATTAAAGACTACCTGACGGTGTTTTTCTGGGACTCAGCGTTGCGATTCAAATCCCTCCCAAACAGTAATGTTTCCTTACATATTGCGCACATTGTTATCATAACTGATCCGTCCCACCAGCCGTTTATTGAAGAGAATCGCGATGAGTTTGGGCTCATAACAACAAGAAAGTCCGAAACATTGGAGCTATTCTCCAAGTACGTGTACCAAATGATGCCGAGCTGGCCAAAGTTTGACGTGGCAATTGCTGTGACAAATGCAGTAGAGAGGGATAGTGAAATTGGCATTGCCAACGTTCGTCGTGCATGCGTTTCGGATGACACGGAGGGAAAGTATTACGGAACTGCATTGTTTTCCGATCGAGGAACATTTCGCGTCAAAGTGGCCACACATGAAATTGGCCATATGTAATTGGCACTTGCTTTCTAATATTTTCTATTTTCCAGTCGCAGTAAAAATAAGAAATGTTCTGTTTCACTGAACTTATTCTTAGAATCGGAGCTTTGCACGATTTTGACGAGAACTTTCCAGGGGGATGTGTGGACAAGGACAAATCCTACATTATGAGCTATAATGTGACACTTGAATCTCAATTCTATTTTTCTTCATGCTCGGATCGAATAATTGGTGAATTTATTAGGTAAATAGCTTCTTCTAGTACACTCTCTCATTACATAATTTCATGGGGAAGCACTTTATCATTCTACGTTTTGTGCAACCATCAGATCTACTAATGGAAGCTGCTTAAGGCATATCAATAATGACGAAGGTCGTCTCCAGAAAATACCAGCACCATCAAGACTTGACCAGTGCAAACGATTTACTGGTCGAACGGACGTTTTCGTGGATAAGGTGATAACCAAAACATTTGCTCACTATAATAATTTCATAATATTTATGTACACTAAATATCTTCTGTGCCGTTTAGTTGGAATCTGATGTATGCTCGGTGACCAAATGCTACTTTACAAGGTCGGATTATATGGAAGTGGAAACTGTAGATGGAACACCATGCGCTGAAAATGGGGTAACCTGTTTATTTAACGTCATAAAATACTGTAATTACTTTATTCGTGGTTTGTTTTCAAGCCAACATTCCCATTTTTATTTCAGGAGTGTTTTAGAGGGAGATGCATTGCTAAAGATTATTTGCTTCAAAATTTGGACGGTATCAGTTGCATGAAGGCTGCAAACAGATTTGAGAGTACCGACATGGTCTCCGTTGTTAAGTGCCCCAAGCCGGGGGAGTCCACTCTATTCGACCGGTTTTCACTCCGACAGAAGGAAGGTGGATACCAAATACACACACCATATTTCAGTGTTGCTGGCGACAAAACTGGTGACAAGTGTGCTCAACCTCAAGGCGACAAGATTAATTTACTTGAATGCACCAGTGACCATAATGACTCAGAAATGCTTTGGGATATTGTTATGGTAAACAAGGAATTAGTTCAAATGCGGCATAAAATTAGTGGACACTGTGCCAGGCTCGAGGATGGACAAGTCATTGCTTCTCCAATATGCGATGTAGATGACCCCCTAGTGTTATGGAAATTGGTTGACTAAGTAACAATTGAAATATTACTTTCTATGAAAAATTGGCACCATAATATTATAGATTCGAATAAAAGTAATTTAAGATTGGTTCAGATACTTGAATTAAATTAATAATTCTTTAGATTCTTAAATTAGATTCTAAAAATTGTATTGCACAACTCCATTCACTTCTTAAATTCAACACTTGTACTATCAAAAATGAAGAGTAGCATACTTGCGTGCACTAATATGTGAATAAATTGTAACTGGTTGCAATTATGAATCATATATCTGTTACAAATGTATAAAATATGCTCCTCATCATGCTAGTTATTTATAGCTTACTACGATGATTTTTAAAAACATCTATATATTTTATTCACAGTGGCTGAATGCATTGTATTTATTTATTTATTTGTCAAACAAGTTAGTATCCCTAAGTATCTATAGAGTTATTCTGCTAACAGGGTTACTTTGTCAAATTTTTACCAGGTTACATGTATTATGTAATTATAATGAGTGATATAGATTGAATTTTAAATTTTTTTATTTGCTTTAAACAATATTTAAAAAGAAATTTGGAGAAAGGCTTACAATCTAATTGACGTTACATAGTAAATTATTAATGACATCATCAATACAGGATAAATCGCAACATTCATCATTTATAGGTCGATTATCGTATTGCATTTTTAACAAGTGATTTTTATAAAGTGATTTGAATTGACTCATGTTTAGATTATTTTTAATTACATCAGATATATTTGACCAACTTTCAGTTAGTTTGACTTGAAGATAATCGAATTCTTTGTTCTGATTTAAAAGTACATGCTGCATATTTCTCGTGACACGATATGATACATTTTGAACACACACTTTATTTTGTAATGTATTTGCACAAATGAGATAGAATGATTGGTACGCTGAAACCCCAATTTCATATCTGTATTTGAAATATGGGTTTAGCCAGTCTGTCTTCACACAATCAGAAATGTTTGAAACTTTACTTGCAGTTTTAAACACTTTCTCTACTTTTCAAAGTTGTTCTTCTGAACAGTCACCCCATACACTTATCATGAAGTATAATTCTGATAGTACCAATGATTCAGTTAGCATTTGTAGCTGTTTTTGCGGTAGAAAGTTGTTGAGGCTCCTAATCTTCCACAGACTTTTATTGCATGATTTAACCACGATCTTAATATGCTCTTTCCAGTTAAGTTGGCTATTTTTAATTAAGCCAATTGTCTTAATGTGTATCTCATAACTGACTATAAGAAAAAATAAGAGCTATTTGTTTTGAAGCATGAGATTTACTAGTAGGAGCTTGATAATGAAGGATTAAAGAGTAAGACATTTTAAAGTTTTAAAGAATGAGATGCCATACGGGATTACAACTCAAATCTTTCGATTAAAGGTTCTATCCTGCCAGAGAGACTAAACTCATCAAACTTGAGAAAGGCGGATTGAAAAACAATGAACAGATTCTTTAGAAACGTTGGAAATTTGCTATGGCGAAGACAAGCACTATCCGAATAAATGATGACAGGTACTTTAGAAAGATACGTGTTTAGGCGAAACAATTAACAATCTTTGTATCTAGGTAAGCGATGCAAATAAAGAAAATACTTGAAACAATTATGATTTGCCTTGTCGCAATCAATTCTAAACGGACAAGCCAAGACCTTGGCATGTAATTTGAACATCAAGGATTCATCGTTTTATCCTTATTTTGCGCTGATGGATCTTAACGACTCAACCATGAATATTTGTTTAGCATATAATTTACGCGTAGCACAAGGTTTTCTATCTGGACGGGTAAAACTGAATTTATATGGGTTTGAATGAACCCAAGTATGGTCGGCTTTGTGTTGGTAGGTTGGTAAAAGTAGAAACACATAAATTTAAATGGAGCCATAAAAAACCCGTCATGGCTGCTATATTTAAATATAATATATACATGTATAAATACTTTTAACCCAAAATTATCTGATAAAACGCATGTACCCGTTAAAACCCAAGTATTGCTAAAACTTGCGGGTTTTGATCTGCATATATTGGATATGAAAGATGAACAACAAAAACTTGAAGTCAAGCTCACTTTAAAAGTTGGTTTCAATACATTGATGATTCTATTTTCACTTGTGAGATACTTACACGTAAACCAAGTGGACAAAACTATGGAATCAACCAGCGACGATGCAAAGTCTGACGAGGAGTCTGAACTATAGGAGATTCATTCATTCATGAAAAATTCATGAAGTGGCACAAATTGGAAAAAAATGACATTGAAGAAAATGATATGGCTCATCTCCTCTTTATATTTGGAGAAGAAAATAGACAACGACTTGCGAAAAAAGATGTTCAATGCATTTGTGAAGCATTCATAATGATAGAATGGAAGACCCTGTCTGATAAATTCGGCCAGCCAATACATAAGAACCTTGTTAAAAAGGTTAAAGCATTCAGAATGTTATGCAGAACAAATGGAATAGAAAGAGACGACACAAATCTTTAGACTGCTATTGTAATTAAATTTTATCTACAAGATAAATGTTTAAGGAATTTTGACCTGTATTGACTTTATATGTGTTATTAAGAGAATCGTTGTTTTCTCCATACGAAGAAATTAGGTATGTGTCATGATATTGTTAAATTAGCAATGTTATTAGCATATTGCATATGTTAAAGCGATTCTAAATAGTTCATATATTGTTAATAGTCAACTGTTATTTATTAGCAATACATATATGTACTATATAGTGCATTGAATATTTTTGTTTTCCAAGAATCAACCAATCAATTATTATATGTGAATCATTGTATTTCCATATTCACCATAGCCATATTCAGTTGTAATGACTATTTGTACGATGTCAATAGTGGATATTATATATTTCCCCTTGCCAATTCCTTATACGCAATAACTGAACCAAGAGCATTTGCCAGTCCGAATCCATACACATTATTGGGGAAAATGAGTTCACCATCCTCCACAGAACCGCACAAATACGGTCCTATAGGATTTCCCTGAGTTGGAATTTGCAAAATTGATTTCTCCGTGTTGTTGAACAAAACGTGTTTCAAGGTTTCGTAGCCCATTTTCTCGTCAAGTGACAAAATAAGTGCCGCCACTCCAGCCACTTGTGGACACGCGAAGCTCGTACCAGCGTAGATTTCGTAGCCCTCATCTTTCGAGCTACTTGGGGTAATCACGTTTTCCCCTGGGGCGACGATGTCAGGTTTTATTCTGTCGTCATTAGTCGGTCCCTTGGATGATGAGACGTAATCAGTTGTGTTTTCTATGCTAATGCTGCCAACCCCAATGACATCGGGATTGCTTCCAGGATAATATGTGGTGCCACAGGAATTCAAGTTGCCAATTGCAAAGACGGGAACTATGCCTATACTCAGCCACGTATTAAAAACGGCAGTGTACAACTCTCTGTTGCTGTCGTCTTCGCTACCCCACGAGTTGACAATGATATGAGGCACTTTCGAGCAATCTCTGTTCGTACCGTCTGCCAAGCTAGGACACGCAAAATGCTCCATGCACTCAAGAAGGTCGCTCGTCGCGCAATTTCCAGCACGATTGCATCC
>JAQIXX010007120.1:0-11279 GCA_034700605.1 Willowsia nigromaculata | reverse complement strand
AGCACATTCCTTGTAATTTGACTTTATTCCTTGTGCCCATGTCCCATTCTCTAAACACGTACGAGTGACACTTCCTTTCGGTATTGCAACAAAAGGAAACGTGATTAATATTTTAATGCTTGATATACATGGAATCTTTCGAAGGTTTTGTTTCACAACTGAAATGCGAGAACTCTAACCTTCAAGAGAAAGTGAATGTCGCAATTCTTCTTTGGGAATCACATCCGAACAGTATCTTTTCACCACAGAATCTGATGGTGCGGGAGGCCAGCAATAAAAGTTGTCCCATGTTGCGTTACAATATAATTCTAGTAAAAATATTTCATATTTAGTCGCTAACCATATAATATGAAATAGTAATGCGTTTCGTGGAACTTACCTGTTGTGATATTTATTTCAGTAAAATTAAACCACATGTTCAGGTAACACTCAGCTTCTGACGCTGAACTACTATCAGCGAACAGGATTTTTTGCGGTTCACTTAAATCAGAGTAATCCCAGCTTCCATTAAATAAATATTGAAATGTCAAGTTCATCCTAGAAAATATTTTTTGTATGCAAAATCGATGTACTGGTTTATATTTTTGTAAATGTAGACATAGTCTAGTACAAATGCTGTAGTATGAAATGGGGCAAAGCAATATGCCTCAAAAATATGTGAGAACTTTCACCACTTGTTAGCGCACCAAAGACTAAAAGGAAACTGGCTTGGGATGTGAAATAGGCCATGAGTTTTATGTAAGCGTAAGCTACGCACGCATAGTAGAAAACAGAAATGAAAAACTTGGTACATGATGGGAAACACTGGTACATAAACAAAAGTGTATAAAAATATGAGACTGACAACTGTAGTCTTTCAATTATATCGATATTCATAATACTTCAGAACGCAAAATTAATTAAACTATTTTCCATTAGGTAACACGTTAACACAAAGCGTTTTACACACTTTTTTTAAAGAAACTATGCAGCTTATTTGTGTTACCCGTTTTAATATTTTGCATTTCATATGCACGTGCTCTACTTTTATGTTTTATGCCTGGTTTTTGTTTATTAGTTTTTTATGAGAAAATATTCTTAGAAATTTCATCTGGCTTTCCGCTTGTGATTCAACTATTAGCTTTTGGTGGTACTGGATAAATTTAGAATCCTATAGATTGTGAAACTTGTAATATTCAATATCCAACTCTACTTCAATATTGGAAGGTAACTGCAGTCTGTGAGTATTGTTGGAACTGTAAATGTTTACACCAATTAGTTCTACTTAATAGGAACTGCTTTTAAATTAAAGATTTGACATCTGTGGATTCCACAATTCCGCTCTCCGATCAAAGCATGTCTGTTTGTAACAGGTCAATAATAGAGTAGTCAAAAGTTTACTGAAGCTTTGCAGACTGCATTTGATGACATGTATATAAGTTCGCAATTTGTTTATGAGAAAGATTTTTTATATCGCTCCATTCTTTACGGTTTCAATAAATTTAGTGAGTAAAACTGCATATCGGGGCATTTGACTTCGGTAAGTGTTCGTTTTTAAACCTGATGATTATGGAGAAGACCTTCATGAACAGGTGAACATAAAAACTAGCGAAGTTTCGGGTAACAATGAAAATAAAAATTTACTGCAAATGCAATTCTGGGTTTTTAACTCGATACACACTTTTATAAAACACTGTATAATGCATCATTAAATAACGTGAGAATGTCTCATCTGTTGTTTTGAAATAATGCGATGCCTTATTCGAGAAAGCTGCGTGTAGCTTATGGCAAGCATCCCATTATCTTCATTCGTTTGTCCACTAAATAACCATAACTGCCTTAATTCTTAAGGATTCTGCATAATAAACATTTAGAGCGAAACGCATCTCTATCCACGGAAGCACCCTTTCAAAGCAGTTTCTTGTTTTAATAAGTAGATAGCTTTAAGATCATATAAAAGAGATTCTTGGAAATTAGGTAGAATTTAATGTGTATTGAATCAACTACATAAGTGCTGTAAAATATGTGTAAAGAATATATTCATAAAAATTAAAACTCAAATGAAATGCAGAATGTTAACGTTATTGCAGTAACGGGTGAAGTAAGATGCTGCATATTTTAAAGCGGTAATCGGGCAATAATTTTTTCCCTAATTTATGTATACGCTACAAACAAAGCTACCAAGACATTCAAGGAAATGGCTGAGCGTTGACATGGATACACCAAGGCAATAACGGCTTCATCATAAGAACAGATCTCAAGCTCTTGAAAATGCAAATTGTTCTCCAGTCTTGCAATATAGACATTTGTATTAATAGCTTGTTCATAGAGTCAGTGGAAAAAGCCATTTACTACTTATAACCTGCTATTGCTTGTAACAATTTAGTAATAGCGCTGTGAAAAGAAGCTCTGAAGACTGCATTTTATGACGCACCAAATGCATACGTTGGTAACGTAAAATAATTTGCTTTCGTACTATGCCGTCTTTGAACAGTTTGACTAAATGCAAAGACTAATACCACCATTTGGGTTTTATTGTAAACCAAATGATTTCTGTTTATCTTTCGAACACAGGTGGACTTAAGAACCAACGAAACAGTTTGGTACATATAAAATCTAGAAGGGTGGAAACCCTAAAATCCAACTACCAAATGCCATAACAGGTCTCAACGACATTGAACAGAGCCTTTCTAAAAAAACCCTGATGTGAACTTTAAAGTCGTTATTCATTTAAAGCTGTTAAAGTTTTTCAGCATTTATGATGAGGAAAACGATCAATGGTAAAAATTCTATCAAATGATACCATCAAATTATGTTGACCATAGAAAAATGGACGGTTATAACGGTTTTTAACGATTGGTGTTGACCGATTGATCTGAAATTCCTTTCAGGCGTAAAGTCTGACCTAAGGAACATGTGTTACTAATTTGTTGTCAATTTTCGTCATTTGGTGTACACATGCAGACACACAGGCAGACAGGATGTCCAAAACAGTAACTACTTCACTTGCATGAAATGCAATCAGTAGTTAGTGAAAATTTACTGCAAAGGCGATTCCTGCCTGGTGAGTCGATATACACATTTAAAAAACAATGCATACCAATTATTACATTAGATAAGTACAGTGGTATTGGAACATATTCATGCTATGTCGGTCTTTTAATATTTACCATTTTTAGGTGAAAGTTGTATTTGAGGATCAAAAAATTTAAATCAACTGTTTACACATTATATGCTAGGTATTTTATAGGGGAAAACGTTTCGTCAGAATTATACCATAAAAAATTTGATGCAAGTTTTATTGTCATGTTTTCGCTAAATATGTAACTAACCATAAGTGAAAGGCTTTGTTGTTACAGATACATACTTTCTTCGTCCTGAAGTGTAACAGTTATAGTTATAATAGTCTTAAGTTTTAGGTATTCGGCATAATAAATATTTATAGAGAAACGCATCTGGATATGCAAAAGCACTTCTTAAAAAAATTATTACCCTTATGCAGATACCAGGTTGTTAGCTTCGGGACAATTTGAAGATGCGATTTTACGAAAGTAGTTGAAATACGACTCGGCATATGTATGCTTAATGACATACACGTAGTTGCAAAATATGAGGAAAGAATGTATGTACGAAAAATAAAACAAATAAAATAACAACCAAGGATATTACTGTTGTTACGGATTTTAGACAATGAAGATGTTAGTCAGTTAATTTATACACTACAAACCAAGCTATCTATTCATTCAAGAAATAACAGTGCCGCAATATGGATAGGCAGTAAGCTTTTCTCTCTCAAATTTTCTCTCGAGTCTTGTAATATTGCTTTATCCAGCTGCAGAATGTAGTCTACTCACATTTATATTAATCGCTTGCTTTCACAGGCAGTCAAAAAACATATTTGCTATTATGTAACCTTCAAAGACATATCCCTTTAAGAGCACGATATGCTGTATTATAATTTATGCAATGAGTGCATTTCCCCTTCATCATATTTGTTTGTAAAAAAACTCTCGTCAGTATTTTCATATTATCATGGCATCCGCTTTCCATTTCCATTCAAAGCAGATTTCCGGAATATAATGTATTTCCACAACATGTAATCTAACTTCATTCAAAAGTGAAGGATGGAACATGAAACTAAGTTGGATTTGAACATGTTTCATAAAACGCATAATATTTTGCATATATGCCTGTTACCCAAACGAACAGAAGCATACCTTATGAAATATTTGATACACACATTGTGAACGTGATAAAAAAGTCTTGGTAAGCTGTTTTATTTTTCTTCAGTCTAAATATATAAAGAATGTTTGAAGTCGGTAACATTGTAATAAGTTTTGCCTCAAAACGGGATTCTAGTCCATATCTCCGGGTTTGGATGCACATGTAAGCTTCCCATCATGTTTTGTCTTTCTTGAATGCCGTCATTTGTGAATCTATTGGTTTTGTTCTCATATATATAGCAACGTAAATATGAGTTTTGAATGAAATGAAATTCGAGAGAAGGGAATAATGGATACATGGACTGTTCCACTAAAAATTCTTTAAAAAATATAAAATATAGACAACGGAGAAGGATATTATAGGGATACATATGTAGCACCGGAGAAAGTGGAATTGGACCCGGTGTTCTTTATGATGATAAACAATGTAAAAGAAGAGCGTAACATTTCTTCGGTCGTCAAAATACAATTCGTTCTACCAATCGTATAGATCATTATTTTCTAAATTTTCTCTTTTGGATGGTCTCACCTTAGCGTGTGTTCTCGTTATTAGTTCATATAATCGAAATCCAACATTGTAATATCTTCCCAATCTAATGGATTCTTGGCAACTATTATGTTTTCAGAATACAACGTGATTAATGTTTAAATTTCTTGTGCTGTATTGTAGCTTCACTGTTCAGTATTTTATGTTAAGGTATACCAATTAACACATGTAATGATCATAAATAATAAAAAGGGACTAATTTTCTTTTTTATTTCACACGAAATTTTCATGCTGCATCTGGTGGTTCCCGAAGGTTCTAAAGATGATTTGTCGATGCGCTTACATTTCAAGTTGGATCACATATTCAACTGGCTTATTTCATTTGAAATGGCGAAATCTGATAGAATTATATAAGTGATTTAACATTTCATCCAAGAATTTGTGCGTGCAAGAAATCAATGGGTGAATACAATACATCTTGCTGCATCTTAAAAGCTTGAATGCACGTATGAGTTCGAGATTTATCTTCACCATGTCTACAATGATTATACATGTTGTTGCTGAATATCTGAATTTTAATGAAAGTTAAATTTTCAAAAATTTGTTTCCAAATTTGTTCGTACTTTTGTATTGTTATTTTGTGAAGTCAACTCACGTACATGTTGCTTTTGCAATTGAATGTAGCGAAATCGAATTCCTAGTAAAGCTTTCACCACTGAAACTATTAAAAAAGAAGAGTCACAACTAAATTTAACTGTAAATTCAATTACTGCAGCCTATTGTGTTTTGTCTGCTTTATTGTATGCTAAAATGATTCCAGTTGTATGTAGGCTTTGAGCTGAACTAATTAAATGTTAAGTATACGATCTAAATTTACTTTTGTCTCCAATACAATTGTTTGATCATTTGTGGAAATCTTAGGGAACATGAGCGGCATACAAAAGCACGACAACAACTTCAGAATGACACAAGAGACTACATCAATTACAGTAATTGTAATTACAGCTCAGTCAAGCTTACGGCTTCCAACTACATTCGTTTGCCAGAAGATCATTTACCACAAACATTGCATTTATTCTAAGAAGAGTTTCCTTTTTATGTAATACACACAATAGGGCACTTAAAAAGATACTTATTTATTCATGAGATTTCAAGTAGCGAATTGAGACTAGCAAAACTACTTATTTGGCAATTTGTTTGTGCTGTTGAGTTATACTTACGCTTTTTTTTGTTTTGAACACTACAACCTGACTCTTTAAGAGATTTGTAGGTGATTTCTGTGTGTAAAAAGCATAGAGTCATGTTTCATACAGAAGCTATTGCCAATGGGTAAATACGAACATAAAAAATCCAATACCTATGTTACGTATGCTCACGCAACATAATGCTTCTACTGAAATAATATCTCGTAATCAGCAATTGCATATTCCCTAACCAAACAACTAAATTTATAGCTCGCAGCTTTCATTAAGGAAATTTGCGCCAGAAATGAAGTAAACAGTAATCTATTTTTTCTACTGGTTTTTTTGTCTTTTTTGTCCCTCATAACGGCTTATTTTTAGCTGAAAATGCAGAGGAACAAAAAGTCAACTTATGTCGAAGTACATATGAATTCGTCCGCCTACATAAGTTTTAAAACAGTAGAAAACGAGATTGATGAAAGTATGATATGAAAACTTTTGCGAAATAAGCTACCTCTAGGGTAGATTCTGAATCGGAACTAACTAAGGTATGAAATATTAATCGTATTTTCCTCAAGCGGAAACAAAAAATGCAAAGCATACTGTAAAATACACTAATGTTAAAACATTAGTAGTTTACACTGGAAGACTGCATGTCATAAACCTTCTTGAATATACACATAAAATAAATCACACACACACTTCTTGAGTCACATAAAATAAATAGAAAACTTATGCTTATATATTGTCGGAAATTTTGCAACAAGTAATTAAAAAGTTACCAAAAATGTTCTGATATGTTGAAAGTTTGTGTAGTGTATTCAATCCGGTTTTATGAAATACCATTGTTTTCAGAGGCGTTCCGTAAATATTTATGGAAGCATGAAATCCGGAGGGAGTTTAAGTGTTTGGTTATTAAGTGGAAATTTCTCCTTGTTTCAATCGTATGCTGTAGTTTACGCAACAAAAGTCTCCCACAAATTTTATATCATCTTTTCCAGTGTTTGTTTTATTTTCCTTTGACCACATGCCTGAAAACGGCAGCTATATATATCTAACTTATTAGCGGTTTTGAAATATTATTCTAGAAATTTTCTTGCACTAATCATTTTCTTGTATTGGTTGGATGTTTGTGGAAGTTCTCTTTCTTAACACTTCTCTTGCCTCATAGCAGTTATGGTCACTGTTTGCACCCAAATGTAGCTCTCAATTTACTTCACGATTGAATGGGGTAAGACTGCATTTAAAATGCTATATTGGCAATATTTGATACTAAGATTTTCTGTTGAATTTATCTTGCAGGTGTTTCGACTGTGTTTCGGTGGAGCCTACAGTAAATGTTTTAATATTTATTGTCGTTATAATTAGTAATAATTATAAGTTGAAAAAGCAGACTTTGTCTGGATTTTGGTAGCACTTCAAATCAAGTGAACACAGTTCTCCCGTAAGATATTTGTTAGGATTGCGTTTTTTGGAGGTTATTACTTTATTTTGATTTAGTTAAAACATTAAAAACTACTGCATCCATTTTAATGTATAGTAAAGCACCGGCCTTGAAGTGACTTAGGACACTCAAGAGTCAAGTGACAAATATTTGTATAATTTAATATTTCAGTTTCTGCAGAGCATTACTACTAAATGAAATAAACCAAGTGCAGATTGCAAATATAATATACACACATGCATACCAACTAACGCCAAATCTTAGCAGGTAATTTTACTAATATGCTGAGACACCATATTTTACTACTTCCTTATTATTTTAAATTATTCCACGTTATCATCACGTATGACAGGAATGACGCCATCTTCCTGATCGACTTCTGGTATCATAACCACTGCCATGTCAACACGACTCCTATTGACGAATGAAATATTAGCTGTGCTTCGTCTTAAAGAATATCTGTGGAAAGAGCGACGAATAGCTTGATGAACCTCAGTACAGTTGAAGCAGTATACAGTTGCTACAAGAACTCCCTGTCACGTCAAAAACCGTAATAAAGAACAAATTTAATAAGCAACAACCTTAAAGTTTAATTTGTTTAAAACCTCGGCATGCAAATAATACCTGTGTGGATCCAAAAGTGATGTTAAGAGAGACATAAATTGTTTCATATTCTCCCCCAGGATTATACAAAAACAGTAAGTTATTCAAGCCGAGTATCGGGAAAAGCAGTATTGTAGCCTTTGCTATCGATCTAAAGCAGATTAAAAAACACTCTGAGTATTAATTTCATAAGAATATGGTTAAGCTTTAAAAACATTTGCTCACTTAATTTGGGTATATTCCGAATCCTCGTTAGTATTCCTCCTGTTTTGCACAACAACTCGTAAGATATTGCAAAGTAGTAACCCATTAAGCTATAATACAACCAGAGTAAATATAAAACTTATAATGATGTGAAATACGCAAATATTCTGAAAACCATGCAATATTTCATCACCAGCATTTCAGCGTTCATTGGTACAAGTAAAATCCAAATTTCCTTCATTCCAGCATATCCTTGCCAGCAATTCTCAGAATGTTCATTTGCCATCATCGTAATTATATAGATAACCAGGAGCACAGCAGGTAATCCTAAAAACGGCGAAAAAAGTATTCAAAATCATACGTAATATTTGTATGTAGAAATATAAGTATATAAAATCTCTTCCCTTGTACCCCATCCGATTATATAGAATTTGAAGAATCCCCGACTTCCACCAAAACCAAATACATGTGTTGTAAGTTTCCCATTTAGGTAGATTCCTTGTACAAACATCCAACTTGTTGATGTAACCGTTGCATAAAGATGAGCAACCAAAATTCCTTTGCATAATAATTCCTGGAAATTAAAAGAAAAACTTTTACATAAAATTTTTCTAACAATTAATCAATAAATTTTTATTCTGTGTACGGTAACTTACATGATCACGGTAGCTACTGACTCGTTGAAAAACGAATGGCTCGCTTATAACCAGGAATACGACAAAACGTAAAACCAGTGAGATCATAAGATGCACATGAACTTTTATTCGCTCATTCCAAATATTTCTATGAATTTTTTGAAAAGTTAATTTGAAAAAAAAATATTGAAAAAGAAATATTATTAAAGTTTGTATCGTATCTATCTGTATAACAAAAGAATTTTAATATCAAAAATCAAAATCTCTCACCGGAAACTGCACAGCATAGAAAGCGCAATTACCAAACACAAAAGTGATGCAATGGATCCAATAAATACCATGTACTGTACAAACACGGACAAATTCTCCTCATTCTAGATACGAAAAATGCATTGGTTTACTTGATTAGTTTATTTCTAAAGAATATTAACTCAAATAAATAAAATGGATGTACCATTATGTTGAGTGGTTGTAAGAAAGATTTCGCGCACTCCGAATAATTTGTTTGCTTTCGTGACCACGTTCCATTACTTAGACACTGGCGGCTTGCATGTCCTTAAAAATAGTTAAAGCAGTTTTAATCTTTATGAAGTTTACATAAATGAATTCATTATGTATACCAGTATATTGTTGTCCATCCAACGGCTCAATTTCATGTAGGATTTCGACACACGATCGTCTCGTAAATGTTCCTGCCAATGTTGACGGCCAACAGTAAACATTGTCCCATACACTTCCACAATGAAGTCCTGTCCAATCAAATATACTGGTTAGAGCATTTATTAAAAATTCTATAAAATTTGAAAATTTTAGAGATTTTTACCGCTTTTAAGACCCGTGTCATCCAAGTCAAACCACGAATTCAAAAGACACAAAACCCCGGAATCCGATTCAGTGGCAGCAACTTGAGCAACCTGCCAGTCACTTAGAAATTGTATCTTTTTGTAAACGGATTCAGTAGGTAGTCCTGTCAGTAGTGAGTTGACTCTAAGTACTGTAGAGTCATAAATTTTCGAACCACTCAAGGAACTCATTTCCGATGAACTTTCACTTTTGCTTGAGTTTATACTCTCGTGATTTTCAACCTCTGGTACTGCCAGTTGTTCAAACATTTTTGATTCCAGAATAAAATGAATCTTTTGGGATCCAAAAAACTGTGTATTGCGTTGCTCCAAATGTAAGCTAAAAAATGGCAGAACCTCTTTCGCCTAGTACTACTTGTGGACTGATATTATTTCGTGAAGTTACTGTCGATAAAATGTGTAAGAACTATTCTGAACTTACGACTTAACATCAATATGCATGAGATGATGAACAAAAATGTGAACAAAAGCTAGTCATGTAACTTGAAAAGAGCAGCTTAGATTTTGAGTCCATCATGTTTTCCAACTGGTTTGTATATTCATATTTTATATACAAAATACATTATATTCTAACTTTTGGTTGTAATATGTAGCCTCAAATCAGATAGGTATCTCTTTCATATAGTTCACATGCTTGAAATCATCTTCGCCTCACTGTGAAACTTTAGGATTTATTTGGAAACAACCTTTGATGTTGACAATCTAGAGAAATAGGAAAGTTTTAAGCACACAAGTTTCTAGAAGTACAGCAAGATGAAAGAAAGCTATAAAAGTTGAAAATTGAGTCTTTCTTTGAATGACATTACGTGACAAAAATTAATTCTACCGCAGCTTCATTTGAAGGAATTGTAATTTTTTCAAATGTAATAGACCATTCGATTAAACCGTTCGCATAATCATAACAATAATATCATTGTATAGCATTTAGTTATTTGGTCAACTTAGTGAAAAGCATGATGTCTTTTAGTTATCATCACTAGTGAGAAATAATATTCTTCTAAGCTTAATTGCATAACAGGAGATGTCCGCACTACAAAATATGGTGATTCCATTGATTTCTAGAATAAATAAACTGGTATACCAAACTCCAAACCAAATATAATTTCTGAATTCTTTCTGAAGGTTAGGAGTCACGTTTATTACTGCCAATTAAAATTGCTTTGGCCTAATAATGATAAATTTTATTGTGTTACAAACATCACAAAATATTACTGAATTAAGCTTTTAAGAGCTGGTGCCTTACCTGGGCATGAAAAACCTGTTTTCGTTTACCGTAAATTCGCAATTAGACACCCTTTCTCAATTACTGGCCTCCCCCCAAACACACACCATCGACCATTAGTCGACCATACGTCGTAGACACCCCGGCGTCTAACTGCAAATTTACGGTAGTATAATCCCAACACTACAACCTGGCTTTTATGCTGGATTTTGTTTGTGCACGAAACCTGCTGTCACAAGTCCCCTTGTTAATACCTTTTACAGTTACAGGTACTAATAGATTTAAATATCCTTACTCCCGCCTTCTGTATAGCTAGTTCCATTTGTTTCGCATGATGCCCCATTTTTTCTTTGTTTTTGACATGATGATGATGATTAGGCTCCGCCCCGTTTTTCTCTCCCAATGTAAGGTGTGTAGTGTGAATTATGAGCACCGTCT
>JAQIXX010007119.1:0-11280 GCA_034700605.1 Willowsia nigromaculata | reverse complement strand
TATATGTGCTAATATTAAAACGTCACATGCTACGTCCAATAAATTGTGGACATATAATTATGATTACTAATCATGTTTTTAGTTAATTAAATAACTATTGGAAATTATTACTGAGTAAAAACATAAAATATTGAAACTTTGATCAGGCATAATTTTATTGTTATATGTCTAATTATTGTAATTTTGCCGCAAGAAGATTCTACACTTCCGCACCCTGACCTCCGAGACTTGTAACCGTCATAAGTCAAAAACGGTTGGGCGTTGAGATCTGAAATTTTGCGTAGGGACATAGAAGGTACTGACAAGGCTTGGTGCTAAATTAGGGGCAAATCGGGAGGAGACGAAAAACCCTCCTGACCTTGTGAGTATTCAAATGTAATTGCTGGTCTCTTCAGTTACCCTGCTTTTTATTATTTCCGTTAGTATGACTAATAAACACTTGCCAATTAACACAGCTTGAAAGTTCTCTGAGCATGCAATTTTCTATTTTTGTATTATTTGATCAGCAAAAAAAATGGAATAATTCGATTGAATTATCTCTGCATATACATATGTACAATCATGGTGTACAACAAAACTCATAAGTCTGGTATCTAGAATTTGCGTTTACTGCACAAACGGTCCTGATAGACAATCATGATGATATTATAAGTTGAACATTAATATTGCAAAAAATTTAATTGAAACCAAAACAAATACGAATGCATCACCAATTCCAAGGTATGAATACAGGTAAGTTTTGTATGATTTCTGTATCAAAGTGCTTATCCGCCGTAATACTAAATGATCGCTTCTCAACAAAGTTACACCATATATGATTACTTCCCCTACTGACAGAATAAAAATTTATCAGCTAATTAGTAAGGTTATGGCAATTTATAATATTTTAAAAACCACTATTTCCTTGCGATGACCTAAGCGCAAATTAAAGGAAAAATTCCTACACATATTTCAGGTTGTCCAAGTTTTTATACGAAAACAAATTAAAATGTCTTGTGAAACTTTTACCAGAGTAAAAACTTGTTTTTCTGGACAAATCTTTAATCTCAGAAGGCTTACATAAAAAAGGATAAAATGCAATGCAACTGCAACAAACCAACAACAAAACTAATTCTTATGATGGGTAATGTTATGTCTACTAGATAGGTACGCCACTGATGAAGGTAAGATGTTGCAAAAAACAAGGCTTCGCCGAGCCAAGTTAAATTACGATGCTTGCTTGGGGAAATAAATGGGCAAGCAGATGTGAGCTCTTCTCTCACCTAATGAACTACTAAATATCGTATTCCGTGTCTTCGTTTAATACAGAGCAATTTTCTGGGAAGGAATTAAAAACAATCCTCTTCCTATTTTTGAGGGGTATCCTAATCAAGAAAAAGTGAACTGCCAAACTATGTTGAATGCAAAAAATGTTTCATGTTTACATCACTAAACAAAACACAACACTGAGGGGCGACGGGACGATATAAAAACTTTTGATCCTTTCAATAAAGCGCATATTGCTTACAAAAATATGACGCTTTGTGTGCCACATTAACTGGCTTCGTTATACAAGTAAAAATAGCCTGGTAAAAAGAAGGGGGACAGTGAAGGGAATATTCACTGGCGTGATATGTGCTTTGAGCTCGGAAAGACTTTGTCGTTACTTCGATATATGAAGTGTGATGGACGCGCACGCTTCCGTGTAATCTGTCTATCTTGAATGTCTCGAGCAAACAGAAAAGCTCGTTCCTCTTGGATTTACAAAGGACTGACTGAGAGGAAAAGCTCAGGGAACAAAATTTCTTGTTTTTTAAAGCTCGGCATTTGTAAGAACGAACTGATAATAATGGTTTCACCAGCGAGCACAATAGGTCATTTATGATTGCCCATATACTATATATATAACTGCCCACCTTTATTGGCTCTTTCGCTGAATTCGAAAATGATAATAATTACTATATTCCTGCTTTGTGTAAACTTGCCATTATATTTAAAAGTTAAATTACAGTTACTTCGATTCAAAATATAAATATAATAATGTGTGTACCTACTAACAGCAGTTTTTCTATGCGATATGATGACCATTGCCCACCTATTTGGTTGTTCATATGTGTGAAGTAATGGAATCACTCACTGAATGTCTCACGACCTTTCCCGCTAATTTAGCCGTGTTAATAGCAATTTTATGTCTTCAGTCTTTTGGTTTTCGTTTTCATCGAATATATCTTAAAACATGTAATAACAAGACAAAAAGCAATATTGCAGTACTGGCAATCATTATTACTACAATTTTCTACTACGTGCTATAAGACGTCACCGTCTTTTTGTAAGTCAGATGGAGTAGCAGATTCAGACTCAGAGAATATGCATTACCAAATACGCTTCCAAATCAAGGCAATAGTTCAATCTCCCAAAGGAATTGCTCAAGAAGCCATAAAAAATATGTTCGCTTGCTTCTACAAGAAAAAAGGCTTATTAAATTCTATTATGGCTAGTTTGCTTCGGTACGTTCAATCATCTATGCTTTGGCGTTTTTTTGCGAATATTTATGCCTACTACCTAAATAATATGACATGTTCTAAAGCAATCTTCTTCTTGGCAGAATGCGATTTTCTAAGGTTTCGTAAGAAAGATGTTAACAAGAAGACAAAAAAAGGAATATTTTTATTGATTGATAAATACCCCTGGTTTTATCTAAGCATTAGACTCCTTAATATATTGTTGCGAATATGCAATAATTGTTATAGGTTTACATTCTTGGCAGATCAATTGCATGAAAGCCAAAAACCTTTTACCTCAGATACAGTAACGGCTCTGTGTACTGAACCAAAATTTTTAAGCTCAATTAAATATAATATGACGATGAGGATAATTTACGACAAGTTTAGAAAAGCTTTATAATTATGGCCCTTGATTTCTTGAGTATCCTAATAATATTCATAATCATAATAATAATGTAAATGCTATACAGGATAGTATTTACATAAATATGGAGTCAAAAGTACAATGACATGAGCAACGCCAAGAATGGCAAAAGGGCATCTCAAGGCTATAAATTGCACGCTTGTTTAACCCTTCATGTCACCAAACCAAAATGTATATATTTCAAAGCAGTCTTATGAATGTGACTTTTATAACTGACAACGACAGCAGGACATGAGGAGAGGTAAAATATCATAAGATCAGTATACGGATACAGGAAAAGTATGCAAACGAAGAGAAAACTAGCACAAAAACCAAAATACAATTGGCACACAAGCGGGCAACGAACGACCGACAGAGCGACCAACTATAACCTTATCAGCGGTGGCGTATTGAGCGTTACACACTTCCTGATACGTCTTCAACTCGTGGTTGTCCTTCATACGCATCAACAACTTGAAAAAATACTCACATCACAAAATTTACACAATGTGTTTATTACTAAATTCCCAGGCTAAAATCTAGCAATAACAGCAGCAGCAACTGGGCCGAGGTAATTAACCGTTCGTTTGCTTCAGATGGGCAGTGCCAATATTTTTACTTTTTCTACTTTTTATTCCCAAATTGCAAGTAGTTTAATCCCTACTTCTTAACTAAACCAAGAACTAGCACTATTCAGTGTTGCACGTTTGTAAACCTTTATTCAATGATGCCAACCGGCGAATGTAATCTAAACAGGCAGTTTGTTTGGATCTTTCACTTTCATTATATTATCTCTCATCTAGAAAACCAATAACGGACTAACTTTTTTGAGAAACTTTGTCACATATCCACAAACAGCTCCCAGTCCAATGAGAATACCCCATTTCATAATAAAAAAGGCTTGCACGTGGCTGTTTGAAATTGAATCTTTGTATGGGTGACTGTACTGTTTGTGTCTATGTGTAATGTATAGGTATGTATAAACGGTCGGCAGCTGCATGCACCAAGCTATAAAACAGACTTTTTCACATCTTTTCTAAAATATGAATGAATGAAAAACAGAATGAATGGAAGTGCGTCTTTGTGCAGTAGGGAGGCAAGCAGCAATACATACAAAAATGCATGCAAGTATATTCCTGCAGTTGGGGTATGAACTTATAAAAAACTTGGTAAAATGTCAGTTGGTTTGTTACAAATTTATTACGCATACTGTTTTGGTGATAGTATATTGGTTCGTAATGATGATAATGATGATGGTGCAACAAACTACGATTTACGTTGTGCTGCCGTACGCAACTAACTATAATTACATGCATAGATTTTCTCTCATGTATTTGGTGAGCCGTACGCCACCACCGTCTTTAAAACTATAAAAAGTGAGTTTGCAAAACAGTTATGGGGAGGTGGCTATAGTACAGCATTCACAGGATGAATGTATGCTGATTAAACGTCGCCTCGTGCTGACCGACCCAGCCAATGGATTTTACCCTTATGTTAGTGATCAGCAGAACTCTTTGTCGTTGTTGATCCTGAGACATGACGACTAGACACAGCCACCGCATTTCTGTACTGGTCACCCATATTCATTTTGTTAAGATTTCAGTCGTTAATGAACTTTACCACAAAGTCACACTTTTTCTTCTTTTCTCTTATCGTTAGTCTCCTCACTTTTGCTACTTTAAAAAAAGAATTGAGACCAAGTCATGAAAATCTTATTAGCGTCACTTCAGAGATTGCGGCTGATGATAAGGCTTGAGGTTTTGATAATTAACTGTTGCATGTTATTATTAAGATGTAGTCTCAAACTATACGAGATGTATTGATGTTGATTTTGATTAGCAGAAAGGCCATCACCGTCTTGTCTTTTTGTCGTATGCTATATCTAAAGACGGCACTCGATGAGCACTTGAATTTCATAATTCGTATGCTCCCACTAATACTGTTCGCATGTTTTCTGCTTTTTGTAAAGTGTTTTTGAGAAAACTGTAAGTGAATATGAATGCTACAGCTTTAAGTTCAGATTTGACAGCTTGAGCACGGACATAAGACGATAGTCTGATTTGATGAAGATAATAATTCTTATTTGCTGTCACTTTTCTGAAGCACTACAAGGCTCTGACGTTGACTATACAAAGGATTATGTACTTGAGCACGTAAAAATTTATCTTTACACTATTTCACAGCCCGCGATAGATAAACTCTGCACATTTAAGAATAGATCTCAGTCCCAGATCCAAACAGTGCATCTAGAAACAAATAACATTTGGAAATTTCTCTGCAAACACAGTGCACAACTTGAGTTCTTTTTTCACTGTGAGTTTTTCTTCCATGGACATATGCGGAATAACCACTACGGTAGAAAGTCACTGAGACATTACGTAAACTTTTTATGCTTTGTTGACTGAAGTGTTTTGTAGCAAAATCAGATACGCAAGACAAGGGACTTTTGAGATTTCGTTCAATCAAGAAGAAAGTGAGTAGGTAGATAAACACGAGCAACGTGGGATTACAGGAATAAAAAAGCAACAGGAAAAACTTTTAATGAAGGATGGTACATGTAAAAGTCGTGACGCCTATAAAGCATAACTCTTCACCCGATACTATACATATAGGTAGATATATTGTCTGGTTCAAAACACCGCAACTACTGCACTTTCAAACAGAATCATCTACACTATAGAATACTCGGGAAGAAGAAGGAAGACACTTTATGAGACTTTTAATGTCAAACTCGATGATGAATTGTTACATTTTTTTTAGTGGCAAAATCCTCCCGATTGAAATCGTTAGAAGCGAATGTGATTTCATGTGTGTTTGAACGATGTGGAGGTAATAAATATTTCTTGACTTTATCGCATCTTCTGGGAAGAGAGAGAAGAGAACACCAAATCATGGGAAATTAGAGAAATTCGTTGATCGAGCGATTAAAAATTTTGACGATCCTCGATATTCAAGAAGATTCTGGGATATAGTACGACGGTGATTGGGATGATGATGGTGAAGGTAGGAATGGATGGTATACAATGAATCATACCATACAACAATTGGCTGATGATTATCGGAAGACATAGTTATATTGGCGGTGAAAAACTGTAATATAATATAATGCCTATCAAACAGCAGAAAAGATCGAGTATCTCACTTGATCGCTCCCATCACTTGAAAAACATGGATGTTCAATGTAATGAAGCCATGATGATGATGGATGCTGTGTGGTGTGAGTTGATTTTCTGAGCGAGGATATCTGGCGTCCCTTCTTAGTTGATCTTGTTCTTTCTTAATATTGATTGCTGTGCGCTACTATAAAGAATTCATGTATTTTGATCATAAAACGAAACCACACACAACAAAACTATGATCAACAAGAATCCACCTCACAGCTACTGAACGATAATGATGATGATCACCATCTAAGCCTAAGTACACACAGTTACTCAAAACGCAAATCATGCCAAAAAAGAGCGATTGTTCCTTCTCATTCAGCTACACAGCCAAGTCATACCATCACTGTATCAGATCTTTCATCTACCTCTCCACTTGCTTTAAACGCAATAAAGATACATAAAACATAGATCAATCGTCACGATATATCACGGTTGTTACTGCAATGTATTGAAATCAGGAAAATAATGTTCTTTAGAGCCATACTCAAGCCAAAATCAAAGAGTGACGATGACTAGCCGACATGACATAAATACATACGTTGTAGAAAATATTTAGATAAGGCGGCAGATTTTTAGAAGAACCAAGTGCGCTATAAACTAAAACTTGTGTTTCTAGCCAGAAGCTAAACTGAACATGCTACAGTAACCAAACTCAACAATGGGTTATGATAGTTCACCCTTAAAAATAATGTCGATGAGACCCTATGATTGAATCCAAAATAATTGGGCAATACATTGTATCTGATTTCACTGCGGTATACACAAACTAATACTTTTGATGATCAAAGTTCTCTTTAGAGTCCAGTTACATTAATGGAGCAAATATAAAAAGAGACACACACGTATAGGTAGGGACCTTATTTTAACACTTCACAAGTCTACAGATATTTTATCTACAGTTTTGTGCTCTTGATGAAATCATGCAAAACGCGTCAAAATGAGTGCATTTTTAGATAATTATTTTGCACAATAGCAGTAATAAAATTACCTATTGACATTCTGTAGCTAAACAGACAATGGGAATATGCTTGGTTGATAATAATAACGATTATTTATAAATATATTATTATCAAACCACTACAATTCCCGATTTCCTTCGTATTTTGTAAATTTTAATTTGCCATTCGTGATATGAATTCGTCTTTTTCCCAATAGAGACATAAACGCTTACGAAAACCACAACACATCTTACAATAATCCGGCTTTTGATTTTTTGCAGCAAAAAATAAAACACACACTTAAGAGACTCCTCTCAAACTGCATATTATTTTAAAACAGATTTTAACCCCTCTACGATGGCGTCAAACGTCAGTTAGCTCTAGTTCAACCGACAATTTACAAGAGTATGCAAAAAATCACGCGCAAACATTCTGCAATAAAACCTGAGTGATCCTCCTCATTGTCATTCCCATACTAGTTTACTATAGTATCTTCATTCATTAACCGTCTTTTGGCAAGCAGAAAAACATTATTCATCATCGTCATAAAACATTTAAACTAAAACATGAACATGCGTACATTTTTCATACGTTCATCATTACTAATTTAATGAAAATACTTTTTGTGCAGCGTATACTGTTTCTTTATCACCATCATTAACATAACATTGTATGAGCTCCGTAAGCTTACAATGACTTCAGACACATTGCAAAACTTCTTAATAGAGAATCGTTAAGATTTAATAAGAGATAAAACGAGCTTTTAAAATGGAGACACTATTATTCATGCTGATTAATCAGTTTAAGCATACATTTACGTTCTTCTACTGACCCAGCTAAGTGCAGAGAGTATATTATTTATAGCTTGACAGTAATTTGGAAGAATTATAACCTCCTATGTATACATGTGCATTTTCTTTTATTTCGCGTATACTTACGCGTCATGCGTGTAGTGAAATTGATTATTCTTAGGAATTCAAAGGAACATTATCTGTCTCTAATTTATTTAGCATATAAAGCGCATATTTTACATGTAATCATCGTTCTGAACTACCTTCCTTTCTAAGGTTTTTTTTCTTAATCCAAACTCAACAAAAAATGTGGAGACAGTTTGTGTATTTATATGCACATACACTTTTGATTCAGAAATAATCTCATTGCCTTCTACTTTAGGTAGCATCATCCCTTGTCAACTCATCTTTATGATGATTTGTGGTTACCTTGACCAGAGTCATAGTCATTTCATTGTACACTCACGCATGAGAACATTTTTGGTAAACAGTGTCTACACGTAATAGAAGCCTAAATAAATGCCTGCAAATCTGCATGGCCTACTAGTCACCAAAAACACAATGACAGAGTATAAAATAATCATAGAAGAATATATTATGCAGAAAGCAATGCACTATGCACCTTTACAATTAGCCGAAAATGCAGACATGATTCATTCAGAACATTTATGCATGCATTTTTAAATCAAGGAATTTCACTACCCCTTTCTGAAACTAGACTAACCTATAACAACAGAATATATATCAAACATGCGTGCCGTATATGACACTGTACATTGTTTCTCATATACGTGCCTCGAAAGCCCTTTAAATTGCAAACGTTTTTTGGGTAAGTAACTGGCAATTACCTAACTAAAGTGGCAACGGTGAGTAAGCAGTAAGCACTAGTCAACTCGAAAAGATGCACATGATGTTTTGTTCTTTGAGTGTTGTTCTCAATGCATTTATTGCAACCTTCGACTACTTGCAGTCATTAACTGCAGTAGTAATAATATATGCTTATACATTTTTGTCTTTTTACAAGAAATCACTAATGTTGGGATGCGTCATCATTATTGCATTGTGATGAACAGTAGTGCATCATTTACTATCCTCTTCTCGTTTCCTCTGCGCAAAATTGCATTACCATTTTTTGCCGTAATCATGTCAAGTAGGACTGACCAGGCCACGGCTGTAACTTAACCAATATGGGACAGGAGTGACATGGAATGAGTGACGTATTAGGATATGATAACGCATACGTGATTATGATTGTACCTCAAGATATGAAGATTACACAGTGCATATATGCATACACAACACACATAATTCCTTAAAAGTAGTATATTGTGTGTAGATGAAAGAAGAATTGAACATTTGTATCGTAAAAACAAAGACAAAAATCAAGATTTTATTATCAACATAAAGAGAATAAGATTCATTGATATAGTTTTCTTTGGAAAACTAAGTTTGCTTCTACAATTTGTGAGTTTGATGGTATCAAAGGCTGCTTTGGTTCAATGGTGGATGGAAGATCAAGAACACACATACAACAAGCGCAGAGGTAACTTATTGCCATTTTAGGTAGCTTGTCAGTCAAAGAGAAAAGCAGAGCAATCTGGATTTCTAAATAGGGGCCACACATACAAAACTTGTGATGTAGTTGTAGAGAGTAGGTTGTTGTTGCTGATTGACTGAAAATGTGATTAAAGTGCACCTTTCATTGTTTTGCTTTTACATTACTGACGATGAGCTAATTTGGAGATTCGATTTCTTACAAGAATCAATACGTTGATGTTAATGGACTATTAGAATGACATGTTTATGCAAGTAAGGTTAACACGTTGCATTGTCTAAGCTCAACTTTCCTTGTAATTGGCAAAGACTTGGCGAAAACTCAATTACTGTCATTTTCTCAATTGCAAATAGAATGTTAATACAAGGAAATCCTCACCTTTCAATCATTATGGGGTAAATGCAACATTCTGGTAACAAGATATCGAAGATCAGGTTTTGAACAATGTTTTTGTTCGCTTTCATCAGCAAGTCATATCAAATTAAAAGAATTCTGGTAAATGAATCCAAGAAACATATTTACGAGATGACAGAGAGTATGTAAAATGTAAAGGCCAAGTTGAACACATTTTATTTTGTTAGCTGCGGGTGCTGCTGAATAAGATGTGGTTGAAAATATTAACTTAATACCTTAAAAGCATACCTACGTTATTACTCATGATGGTCACTTTACTATCATACAAATCTTCGTTGGTCATTAGAACCTTGTTTGTTAGCAATAAGTAGTGAAGCCTAATGAAAATTCATGATTTAATCTGAGTCCTAATCAACTATTATTATCACGTTAAAACTTTTCTTTTCGTTAGAGCTTTCTTTGGTTTTGGCTATTTCCTTCATTTTTAAAGGACACTTCTACCTAATGGAGCTCAAGGAGCAGTTGATTACAAAACTACGACTTTATTACACATGCAGTTATCTCCTAACTACGTTACAATCATCGAAAGTGATAATAAATAGACACCCGAAGTAACTGATGTGATGTACACGGCTTTGTTGTGACTTATGTTACATATTAGAATTACATTTACATGCTTTAAAATTCCATTGCATTTCAAACGGTGGAAATGAAGGGAGCCGCGACAGTGACTTTTCACTGTCTTGCGTGAAGCATTTATCATAGAATCATAAATATTTGAGATGTCCTACGTATTTCATATTTTGCAGAACTCAATCACTTAAAATTATATGCGTATATCATCACCACTTGCTCACCAATATCCACGAATGTAAGGAAAACCTGACTGTGTTAGAGGGAAGTCTAATTGATTGTAATTATATAGACAGCAACCGTATACACCACTGCAATAAATTAAAATAGGCTTTTGTCTGCTTTTTACCTAACAATAACTTACAATGAACTGCTTTGTCTTGTGTGTGGCGTGGTAAAAGCGACACCACTAATCAGCCGATTCAAGCTATTATCATCACCATTCTAACAAACATATTACATTTTTATTCTTCTTTTTAAACGAATGAAATCGAAAGGGAGAGAAAATATTTTGCGTTTGGACTAGAAATTTATTGCATATTTCATATCCTAGGGCGGCCTTGATTCTTCTTGTAAGGAGAGAACTAAAAAAATTATGAAAACAAACTGTCAAACTCACATTTTACAATCATTACTTATTTCCTTGTAAAAGAAAGGCATCAAACATGCCAGACTTTGAAAAGGGATTGATTTTTAACGAAATACCAATCGTGTAACATTTATATAGTTTGCCATAAAACTTAAGTGAACCAGTTTTGGTAGAAGCTGCGAACAGCTAGTAAAAATGCCTCCGAGTGTAAATCTATTCCTTAGTTATTGTCATCATCAATATTTAGAAAAACATGTGCTAAAGTGAAGGGCCATTGCGACAATATCGTCACATACAGTCCTTTTGGGACTAACATTGCGATTTAATACGCTCATTTACCTTATAGCGAGTTTCATTTTTTCGTGTGATG
>JAQIXX010007118.1:0-11282 GCA_034700605.1 Willowsia nigromaculata | reverse complement strand
ACAAAATCAATATCATCATTAGTTTGTCGGCTTATCGTTTTCAATAGTATCCGATAGTTGCTTCCATGGGTCGGTTATCCTTCTAGTTTATTTCTCTAATAATTTCCAAACGAATGGGAGCAGTAGCAATATAGCAGTTAAAAGCAAATCTCACTCGAATATAAAAATAATTGTTGCAAAATTGAACTTATTTGCTTTAATCATCTTTTACAGGTTTTAGTATTATATCTCGCATTTGTTTGTCCGATATAGAAGTTTTCCGAACATTAAACTCTATGCATATTTTTACTACAATATCTTTATGAATTTATGTCAGGCTTTAGGAGTACTTTTGGAGGAATCAGAACAACATTCTGAGAATGTTGATGCTTTTTGATAATATTTTTTAACGATTTTAAGCCCTCATGTCATATTTCTGCAAGAAAATCAGAAGGTTAAGCTTATCCCGGTGATGATTCTCATTGTCATGATTATGTCAACTAGTCAACGAGCCATCATCATGATCCATCTGTTTTGTCACTCAACTCTACTCCACTTGAGCTGAAAAAGTTGACAAAATAAAGAAACTGAGCTAAACAAAATACATTTCATTCTTCTCCTTTCTCTCTCTATTGTGATCTCAAAATATGATAAAAATGTTTGCTTCATAATAACAACAGTTGCGATCTCAAAGGTTAACTTCTATTTAAGCAACAGATTGGATTTTAATTTGGAGAAATAAAATGAGAGCCAAAACAAAACGGAAATATTTTTTAACTGACGAAGACCATTACCAGAAGTCTTACATTCAACGTTTGTTATCTTTTTTTGCGGTAATCTCATAAGCTATCTCAGAAGTATTTGTGAAAGGTTATGCGTGTGTGTGACCCCCAAGCGATATGAAAATCAAGTTTTCAAGATACGTAAAAAATTGCATTTTTTAATGCGACTTGACATGAGCATGCAAAAAATGTCAATATTTTGCAATAATGCGTGCATCTACAGAAAGGCTAATTTAATTAAGATAATCTTGAATCTATGATGATTCATAAGAAAAGACCACCAAATTGCTAGAAATATATATTTCAAGTGTCCCATATTGCCCCGAGATCAAAATGCACTAAAAAATTACATAACAAATGGTAACTTATCCTCCTAGCTATTTATTAAATGAAAGATGAACCACTGATTATGATGAAAGGATGGATATTTCGAAGAGAGTGTGAACACGCCTTTAAATAATTTTTATCCTCTTGTCCTGAAGTCTAGTCAAATTAAGCACGCCGAACAGATGTATTCATCCTTTCTCATGAGTGGTCTGGTCATCAAATAAAAATGCACATCTTCTCAAGATAGCTTAATTCCTTGAAAAAAATTATTGGGTGCCACCTCTTCTCTGAAAATTTCGAATGATTAATCATTCTTTGAGTTTGGATCATCTCTACTCTCTCAGAAGAGCAAATAACAGATCATTTGTTCCAATTATCGCCATAAAGCTGAGATCACAATAAATCCTCTTCTAATTTCCTAATCGAGTCAATATTTGTTTCTCTGTGAGTGGCGTCCCAACTGGGGCTCTCCTCAGCTACCTCAGTTTTTAGGTAGCACCAAATCTACAATAAGAATCAATCCAAGCTCCTATCAGTGAATACTTTCCCTGCTTCCCATTCAAATATTTGCAAAAATTAAGTAGTCATGGCTCACTAAAAAGTGGATTTAAACTTTTCAGAAAATATTTGTGTCCTTTTCTCAAGGCAGAAGAGAGCATTCTTATCGCAACTAGCCTGTAAAACATGCAAAAGTTCTGGTCTGCCTAAAAGGATCCCAGGCATTGCCAGGTGCCTGGCATTGCAGTGTCCACCTGGGAAATCCTTCTTCATATCCCTTCATATCTTGCATTGCCTAAAAAATCTCATCAAATCCTACAACTTAAAATTCTGTAAAAACTCCTAATTCAACCGGGCCGGTTTGCAAGGATGAGAAGGAACTGTATTGAGGCATTTCTTAACAAGCTGTTCATTTGGATGGTGGGGAGAGGGAAGCTTTGAAGTGTCCGCTTTTGAGACGAGCTATAGCGACGTGGTTATCCTGCAAGTCGTCGCGAATTATGTGGATGGGCAGATTTTCAGTGGGTTGCGCGGAATGGGGATGTAGATGTTGAGAATTATTGTGGAAGATAACGATAAAAGGGGTGCATTTCGAGGGCAAAAGAAGTTGAATACGCCGACAGGCAGACATGCTTGGGCAAGGCATTATGGTCGTTTTTAGATTTATGCTTAGACCAGTTAAAACCCATAAAACCCACGGGTACGGGTTTCTATCCCCATACCCGCGGGTTTTGACTATGTCTGCATCAGATGAAAATGTGATGATTTAGTTTAATTGTCATGTTCATGTCATGATTTAGTTTAATTGTCATGTTTGTACTTTTCTGATAAGAAAATTGTAAAGCTAACCTCATGGTTATCACTTATTTTGGGTTTGTATGGTTTTGAGCTAGTACCCAAATATTGGGCGTTCTTCTACGTCAACTTTGAAATTTAAACATGAATTTTACTTCATTGTTAGTTAAACTGCTGTCAATCTATGTAGATAGCAGGAGTTTTATGATTGCAACTTTAATATTTGTTATACTTCAATGTTTTAAAGTATACATTAGTACACATTTGCTCAACTAATATCCAATGTTAAAGTCATGATAGTGTAAAACGTGACTTTTCAGTGCTTATAATCGGACATGGAAACTCTTACGGATCATGAGGTTGGCGATCCCGAAAAATCAGTGTCGAAAATCCGTGATCAGTGATTTTTTGGGTGCCGTTTTTTTGCATCAGGGTTTTTTCGGCCGCATTAGGGATTTGTCAAAAGAATTTCAGATGTTTTTTGAGTTCTAATTCAAGTTTACACCGGAAATAGGAACTCAGTACAATTTAACCACGATAAATTCGAGCAGAGGAGCGTTATTCTCCAGCTTCTGCGGCCAACGAAACATCGGCTTTCAACCATCATTTTGGCGTTTATCTACATATTATACATAGAAACTGTTTCCAGTCCGCACCACCACTCCGAAAATGATGCAATTGACATTAAATTTCAGTCAAGTGGACGAATTTATTAAATTAGCAATTGGGTTTGTAGTTGAATAAGGAAAATGAAAAATAGTTTTAGTAGTATTTCTTGTCTCTGAATTCCAATTTTAACCGATCATTCTTCAGTATGTCTAACGTGTACTGTGCTGCATGATTTGTATTAACCTCTTTTCCAAAAATAATAAATAATGTCTGATCTTAATAAATAAAGATATGTTGCTAAAATTACGTGTGCGCTAATTAACGTTTCAAAGTTGATGATGAAACGATGGAAAATAACCAGATACAATACAGAATTAAATAATTTTCATAAATTTTCCCACTAAAGAGGAATGACAAAATCGAATTTATTTTTGTTTTTGAGGTTAAAATTTTACTTTCAAATGAAAGAAATTACTAAAGATGTTTTATCTACATGTACATTGGCAGTCAATGTTACTAAAACTACATGTAACTTTCCCGACTAATTAAGTTTCAAAGTTGTTGACGAAACGAAGGAAAATTACTAGATATATCAAACGATATAAAATATCAAATATTAAATTAATATGGGAATTACTCCATTTACAAAAAGTAAAACGCCTAAAGTAATTGCACAGCCATATTTTCTGTTCGCTTGTGAAGTTAAAACTTTAATTTTCATACAAAAGAAGAAGCTGAATATGTTTCAAAGATTTCAATTTTAAATATGATTGTGTTTTATAACTTACTTTCCATATTTATCAAAGCGAATAATTATTCCACAAAGAGTACTGGAAAGCTTCTTGAGTTCAATAAAATTAGAGATCTATTTGTTGTATTTGGAACTAAAACCCGCATTTCCTTTCTTGCTCGATTGCTAATCCAATGTTTATTCTTCCTTTTGTGGTCACTTTTGATTCCGTCCTTACTCCTAATCAGCCTACAAATATACTGAAGATGATTTTAGGTGCTAGCGATGACATAAATGAAGAATCAGAAAACCAATGGATGTACTTTTTCAACAACCTTTGTAATTTCCCCGCAAACTATTTATTCTGGAATGTTGTTGCAACTCAAGGGTTATGCATAGTTGTGAAAATGCTAATTGGGCCGTTATTCCTACAGTTTTGCAACTCTGCAATTCAACGAAAAATTCATTGCCAAGTAGTAGCCGCTATTGATAAAACATAAGTAGAATCCTATTGGAATTTAATTTTGTATTCAACAGGAAATTGCAAGTTCTGGCAAATGTTCCCCCTTCCCCTTCCAATATTTTTGGGACTATTTGTAGTTGAGGGGACTGGTGTCATAATTGTGGTCTTTGGATTTGCTGGAGATATTATTGGGGATTCAAAAAAATCTCTGGCAAGAAACAAATCTATTTGTAGGGAAATAGCACGACAACATAATCTTTATGTATGGCAGTACTTTCGATATCTACCAACTTTGAAGATTCGGTTTGGCATGTCAAACTTCATTGAAAAACGAACCCCACTGGTATTTCGATCCTTCTGTGTTGACCGAATCTTAGACTCACTTTTGCTTGGAAAGTGAAATAAAAAAGTATTTGTTTTGTGAATTAGTTTATAACCATAAATATTGTAGATACATGGCAACAGGCAATCAAGGTGTGCTTGTCATCCACCACAGGCCTCAAAAACTTTCAAAATTTGAAATGAGAGAAATCGAATAGCTTTCGAATGAGTAGAAACATGGATAATCTTGCATGAAGGATTGCTTATCCCTGACAACATAAGTCAGTTCACATATTGCACAATATGCATAACCCATTAATCAATCAATTGTGGAGATCAAACCTTATGTTAAATTTTTATTATTTACTGAGAGCAGTTTAATATTTCTTTAAAACATCAATTTATGAGGAAAATGTTATTTATATTTCTTTAATTGACAGCTACGTATACACTAAAATAACTCTCTATACAAACACAAAACTTACAATTATATAATTACTGTTTACGTTTACCAAGTAAAAGTAAGTCTATTATCCTTTGAAGAGCAAATTCTTCCATAATCACAGGTGTCGCCTTATCCACAAAATTTGCAGCTCCAAATCGTACCCGAAGTACCCTACAAGATGTGAAGTATTTATGCAAATATCTGTTTCGCTTAATACTCGGGTACGTAACCAGAAAAGAAATGATCTTTGTCGACTGTTGATACAAATCTGCGGCCAAACTGTTAACCAAAAAATTTGCAATGGTTCCCTCGATTGATATTACAGCAAAAAATATTTTATGTGGAAAGGACACTGACAAGTCGGCATTCTTCGAAATCAAAATCCATGCACCAATTATCTCACATGCACAACATCCTCCAAACGCGAGAATTAAAGTATATTGGGCAAAACTATTGAAATATTCGTTTAAAATTTGAACCGATCTGAAAGATAGAAGTGTCTTTCTGCCAAAGGTTCCGTCATTACTATAGTTAGCCGAAATACTGTGAATTATTGCGCTGAAAAGATAAAATCAGATTAAACATTTGTCAGCTTTACAAAAAATTTGTTTGCATTAGTATTTATATGTACTTTACCGTTTTTGATTGCAATGAGCATGTGTAATGGAAACTGGTCCTATTAACTGCTCAAGTATCATACGATAGCTAGCGACAAATATGTTGAGCCAAAGAACATAATTTATTAGCATATTTAAGCTTAGCTGGGCTAGATCGTACGAAAGAGTTCCCCAGTTTAATGAACTATCTATCCTGCCTAAAAGTTTTTCAACTGGTTTCTCTGAAAATATCTCGAATAAACAGGAGCTCAAGAGATTTATCGGCGATTTTGGGCGCAAGGCGCATGCCACTGCCACAACAATGGGGCAAAATGGCACCACAATCTTTTCGTTTAAATATGAAAAGTTCGTAATTAGTTTAGTTAATACGTCAGGTTCACTTGTGGACTCTAGATAAAATATATATTTTATTATATTTAGGTGCTAATTTGCAAAGATTTGATAAAAAATTTGAAGGAACATACCAATCAGAGAAGTCTTCTCAGTTCCCTGCATGCCATTCATAAAGAGAAGAAGATTGTCTGATTTCATCAATCTTTGGTAAAAGCTGCTAGCTATTATAATACAAATCACTGTCATAAAGATTCTTTCAACGGTTTCAACCACTGTGGTGTTTATTCCAGTACTCTTGTCATAGAACATTCGTGCAACATAGGTAATTGCGCATAAAGCAAAAACTGCGAGGCGAATTAGAAGTCCCTTTTCCTTATAACCATTTTTATTTTTGAGTTGTACTTTGTTGGTGAATGAGAAAGAACTACCAGTAGTTCTAGGAAACATTTGATTTGCTTGCGCAAACAGATTTAGGAAAACATTTGAAAGCGACATTTTTAAGTCTCTTAAAACTTCCAGCTTATTACAGAACTCAAACGCGAATGGTTTTAAAAAGTTTGTACCAAAGAGAAATTATGATTACGGTATACCCAGCAATTATAATGCTGACAAGAGGTTTTAAAGAAAACCGAAAATATGGAATTAAACAAAGTTTGAGAGCTTTAATTTGTAGGTAGGGCGAATTTCCGTGGATTTACCTACAAATTGTTTATTCTATAATTCGTTATCAGGATCTATTAAAACAGAACAAATTCAGGAAGTATGCAACCCATACAAATTTCAACCTATCAAGGGAAGCCAATTTTAAAATTCTAGTGGCCACGTCAACATTTCACGAAGTTATCAAACTCAAAAACTTTCCGCAGCAACACTTTCATGTTTTCAATTCAAACCTATGAATTAAATTTTGTTTAAATAATATTATTAGTATCGGTAGTACATATCAAACGAGAGTGGGTGTGTTTTATTTACACGTGCTTCAAAATCATTTATTTTTAACACATGTGCATACACGGTGGTTCTTTATAAATGACTACATACAAACGAAGCACATAAAGCTAAGTGAATTGATGAATGCATCTATCCTTCAGCTTTAACTGTGTGTTGTCATGTTCATGTCATGATTTAGTTTAATTGCCATGTTCATGTTATGACTCAGTTTAATTGTCATGTTTATACTTTTCCAAATAGAAAATTGTAAAGCTAACCTCATGGTTATCACTTATTTTGGGTTTGTATGGTTTTGAGCTAGTATCCAAATATTGGGCGTTCTTCTACGTCAACTTTAAATTTAAACATGAATTTTAATTGATGGTTACTTATATAAGCAGTCTACTGCAGTCAGTCTATGTAGATAACAGGAATTTTATGATTGCAATATTAATATTTGATATGCTTTAATATTTCAAAGTAGAAATTAATACACATTTACTCAATTATTTTTTAAAATCATGATAATGTAAAATGCAAATACTCAGTGCCTATAAATGGACATGGAAATTCTTACGGATCATGAGGTCGGCGATCCCGAAAAATCAGTGTCAAAAATCCCTGATCAGGGATTTTTTCGGGGGCCGTTTTGTTGCTTATCAGGGTTTTTCGGCCGCATTAGGGATTTTTCAAAAAATTTCAGATTTTTCCGGTTCTAATTCAAGATTACACCGGAAACAAGAACACAGTTCAATTTAAACATGATGAATTGGAACAGAGGAGCGTTGCTTCTGGGGCCAATGAAACACTTAAAGATTAGGTGCACATTTTGACTCTATTGCAGACAGAGAACCAGAGGATGAAGCTAAAGATAGTAAAAGATACTCATCAATTTTGACAATTTTATCTCCACATTGTGAAGTTAGTTACCAAAAATTCGCAATTAGACGCCCTCCTCCAATTACTAGACTCCCCCAAATACACGCCCCGGCGTCTACGGTATCATTAACCGACGATTGCTCTTGGAAGCCCCGGCGTCTAATTGCGAATTTACGGTTGATGCTAGAATTATCCTCAATATAACAGTAGAATTCCACTGGTATGCTGTAAAAAAAAGTTGGTAATCTCGGCTTCCAACCCGTATTCTGGCGTATATCTTTATATTATACGTAGAAACTGTTTCTAGTCTGCACCTAAGCAAAAATGACGTACTTGACACTGTAAAATTCAGTCAAGTGAATGGATTTATTAAATTAGCAATTTGCTTCGTAGTTAAATATATGGAAAACGAATGGTACAATTCTTAATTTAATGAAGTATAAAAAGACGTAATTTTGCATTTCGCTATTAGCCAACTGCGCAACGAACTTGAAATGTGGAATATTTCCTTGCAAAAATTATCCACACAAATAACAATTGAATTTGGTCGTGCTGATAGTCATTAGCGTAACTAACCACGAGCATTTATACTTTAGAAAGTGCGTAGCATAGCTTTTCCGCATAGTCAACTATAATAATAATAACAAATGTTTATTGTCCAAGACAATTTTGCAGGTTTTGCAAGACTTGTTATAAAAGATTTGATCAATTCGTTATCAGAGTAAAGATAAGGTATACAAGTTCATTACATTGCAAGCTTAAACGAAGAAGAAACTTGGTAGATTTTCAGCTCACATAGCAGTACTAATATTAATTATACTTACTACATAGGAGTTTATCAAAACAACATTATGTTTGTTAGATAGAATATATGCATGTGAAAATAACAAAGAAAGATTACCAAAACATTTTTGGACAAATATTGGACATTAAATTTAAGATTTTCGTCAAATAAAATAAATTTTGCGGAATAAAATGCTCGTAACCATTTAAGCGTTAACACTCTCAATACTATAACCTTCAACTTGTATGATACATTACCGCAATAATTCTATCATCAAATTCGAAAAAAGGTGTGCAAAACCTAACCCTTTATCGCTTCCCGTCTAGAAAGGGAATATAATTATTATTGAGAATACTTCGTTCTTACCTTTGCTTAGTTTTTTCATTAGCAGACCATGCAATAGAGGCGTTCACTATATAATAATCCCACATATGAACATACAGCAAGAATTAGGTTGGTCAGGAATATATTCATTTAATAACGTGGAATAATGTGAATACTCTTCGAATTTGGATATAATTCGATCAACACAGAATAATTAACTTAAGAACACACGTTTCGGAACTTCCTTATTTCGTATGAAACCCGTTTTTCATTTTAAATTATAATCTAGGATGTAATTTTATACGAACATTGGCAATAAATGTTACTGAAACTAGATACAACTTTGCCGACTAATTAAACTGTCAAAGCTGATGATGAAATGATGGAAAATTACAGATGTAACAAACGATATAAAATCTTGAATTAATACAGTATTGGTATTATTTCATTTCCAAACAGTAGATCATTTAAATTAATCGCACAGCCGTATTTGTTGTTTGCTGTTCAAGTTAAAAATTTCTTTTCAAGCAGAAGAAGTAGCTGAATATATTTTATAGATTTCAATTTTAAATATGATTGTGTTTTATAATTTACTTTCCATATTTATCAAAGCGAATAGTTTGTCCACAAAGAGTGCTGGAAAGCTCCATGAGTTCAATAAAATTAGAGACAGGTTTGTTGTAGTTGGAACTAAAACCTGTATTTCCTTTCTTGCTCGATCGCTAATCTACTTGGTTATTGCGTCAGTCATATGGTCCGTATTATGAAACTTTCTTATTCAAAATCATCGTCTACCTCGATGGAAGCAAATTTCCTTGTAGCAATTTCCAGCATGTGTTTTGAGGTTATTGAAAGGTACAGAATTCGTGGAAAATATCCCGATGAGTTCGTAAGTTTCATAAATGAGCTTATGCAACTAGAGCGAAGATGTACCACAGGTGAGGTTGAGCCTTATTAAACACAAACCTTTTGATTATTACTGTTTAATTTTAAAGTCCTCACAAAATTCAATTCTTATTTTATACAGGAGTAAGTATTCCTAAAGCGAGTACGAAGGTTCAATTGGCAAAACTTTTTCTGCAAGTTACCTACTATGCAATGTTTATTCTTCCTTTTGTGGTAGCTTTTGCTTCCGTCCTTACACCAAATCAGCCTACAAATAGTGTCAGGATAATCTTAGGTTCCAGTGATGACATCACTGGAGAATCAGATAACCAATGGACGCATATTTTCTCCCTCATATGTAATTTCACTGCAAACTATTTATTCTGAAATGTTGTTGCAACTCAAGGGTTATGCATAGTTGTGGAAATGCTAATTGGTCCGTTGTCCCTACAGTTTTGCAACTCTGTAATTCAAAGGTAAATCAATTGCCAAAAGTATTCTTCATTTATTAAAACTTTGGTTAAAGCATATTCAAATTTAATTTTCTATTTAACAGAAAACTGGAATCTTTGGCAAGTAAACCGAAGATGTCACAAACTTCTACGAAAATATTACAACTGGTTAGTCTGTATCGAAGCCGGCAAATATTGGTTGAATTATGCAATTATAATCTTCGTACACTTTTGTTCCTTACACTTGTCAACGTTGGTGTCGTTGAGATTTGCTCAGCGGTTAACTCAGTGGCCACCATATCGTCAAATACGGTGGTACCGTTGCCTCTTCAAATCTTTCTGGGAATATTTGTGGTTGAGGTGACTGGTGTCATAATTGTGGTCTTTGGATTTGCTGGAGATATTAATGGGGACTCGAAGAAATCTCTGGAAAGAAACAAATCTATTTGTAGAGATATAGCACGACAGCATAACTTTTTTATTCGACGGTACTTTCGATCTCTGCCAACTTTGAAGATTCGGTTTGGCATGTCAAATTGTATTGAAAAACGAACCCCACTAGTTTTTCAATGTTTCTGTGTGGACAGAATTTTAGACTTGCTTTTACTAGGGAAGTAAAATAAATAACTGTTTTGTGAATTACTTTATGACTACATATAAATTTTTATTTCATAACTTTTGCCAGTTTAATAAAAGTTTTGCAATTTTCCAACCTATAGTTGTCATATAAATCATATAAAACCTGATTGGAAGAGACTGATTTCATGCAGAAAGCTTCAACATTTCAAAAAAATTTACTTCACACAAAAAGAAAGCTTCAGGCAATGGTCGAATGAATGATTGATGAATGGGAGAATGCAAGCGGTAAATTGTAAACTGTTATTGGTTAATAATGTCCTCATTTAGGAACATTTCCAAAGGAAAGCTTTAAAAAGGAATCTCGGTTACCCGATGTCTTCAAATTTTGGTAAAGTTTTTTTTAATTGGCTTTTGTAAAATTTCAAGTGGAGAACCAGCCACGAGCTTTTAATTTCGAGAAAGTTGAATGTAGGTGTGTAATTATATGCCAACTAACTGAATAACAATTTTACACAGATTCACTTCAAACTCAAAAAGTCAGGGAATTTAT
>JAQIXX010007117.1:0-11285 GCA_034700605.1 Willowsia nigromaculata | reverse complement strand
AGGGATTTTCTGGTTAGTAGATTTCAGGGATGAAAATCTGTGAGTCAGGGACAAATGCAAGAAATTCCATGTCCGGTATTTACTGTCTCAGTATGTTCTGTCAAAATTAAAATTATATACAGAAGTTTACCATCATAGTCAAAGGTAAAGATTTTTTAAACTCATGTAACTTCAAAGACGTTCGGGTGAGAGGATAAAGTGTTAGAACTATATAACAGAAGAACTGGTAATTGGAGGAGATGGTTACTGACTCGGACAGAGACAAAGAATAATGCAAACATGAGCGTAAAAATAAAACGGATAATCATCAAAAAGTTGAAACAATGCATGAGTTTATAAATTTGTACGTTTACGTAATTTTTTTTTATTTCACTCTACTCTGTAATTCATTAAAAATAATTGTTTCTAAGTAAGTTTACAAACTTTATATTAGCACACCAGGGATATTGAGATCTCTCATGTTGTCGCGTTACGTTACCAGGCTCACTTTACGTCACTTCATCGGGCATTTTCAGTGGTTTTTACCAGTGTTGCTTGTATCGTTCTTTGTTTTGTTCTTCTTTTATATTTTGAATTTTGAAAAAAAATATTGTTTGTTTTGTTCCGGCCGGCACAAAATTGTTTTCAGTTCCGATTGTTCCGACGAAAAAATATTTTTGTTTGTTCCGTTTTGTTCCAGAACAAAATTGTTCCAATTTTAAAATTTATTTACTAATGTTTTACAATATTGGCCTCCATAATTAGGAACTACGTTATCCAAAAGGACAAATATAGCTGCTAAAACTATTTATTAATCACTTTCACCAATTTTATTTGGTATTTCAAACATAAATCATTCTAAAAATTAGTAATTTCCGGAACCATAGCATGCATAATGCATTAATTATAGGTTATTTGATTTGAAAAGTATGGAAAATCCGATTATTTGTTGCTGTAATTTCTTTATTTAGAACTAAATTCTAAAAGAGACGTCCAAAATATCATATTTTAGGGCTTCAAATTCAATTTTTTTTCATTTTGTTCCGCCTTGGAACAACATTGTTCTATGTTGTTCCCAAAAAATTCAAGTTGTTAGTTCTGTTTTATTCCAGCTGGAACAAAAACAGGAACAAAACAATTTTTTTGGAACAAAACAAAAGAATTGCTTCAACAATATTGTTCCAGAACAATACATGCAACACTGGTTTTTACCAATACAGAATAGTGCGCTAGTTCAATGGTTTACCAAGCTTTAAAACAAATTGCTTCACACTAGCGTATATCACAAAATCAAAGTTTGTATATGATTTATTCTATAGTTGCATCTACAGACTTATTATTTCCTTCCCGAGGAATAAACATGGACATAGGTATTAGCGACGGAGAACTTTCTCCTTTACGTGGCTCCTTACTTTGTCGATCTTGATAAAAGTTTCTTAAGACAGCTGCGCGATTCACTGAACGACGTATTGCATCTTGTACATCCTTATCAATAAAGCAGTAAACAATAGCAACAAGTACTCCCTGCAGAAAATGAAATAAATTATTTTTCTCCATTGGTTTTTTAAATGAAAATAAAAGTAGTTATTTGTTCAACCATCTTGCCTGTGTTGATCCAAAAAATGTGTTTAGTATAACAAAAATCTTGTGACATACTCCACCTGGATTATACATCAACAGAAGATTGTTGATTCCAAGGACAGGAAAAAGAACTGCAGTTGCTTTTGCGGCAGCCCTAACACAAGAACATTACATTTTAAAAATAAATTGTAACAATTTTTCTTAAAGCTAAGCTCCATATCCAATTTACAGGCTTACCTAATCTGAGATACATTCGCTTGTGAATTTGAATTGCGAATCTTTTTCAAAAGAATGCGCAATACGTTGAGAGGAAATAATCCATTCGTCTGCAAACATTTATATTCAGATTCAATCAACTTTATAGCATCAGGTTACTAAGCTGCTTAAAACTAGAGATATATCCTTACCACAACTTCAAACATTGTGGGGCCCAGCAAGATCCACATTTCCTTCATATCCGCATATCCCAGCCAGCAGCGCTCTTGCTTCTTGGAAATCATTGCAACGATGTACCCAAACATGATAACGACGGGTACACCTGGAAAAGTACAAAAAGGGTCGGTCATGCGTCATTTTGGAATTGTACAGCAATTACAAGTTGTCTTATGAAAACCGTAAGATGCACGTGTTACCCCATCCGATGATGCAGTAAATTCCGAAGTGGTAAAGAGTATTGACACTAATCATATTACTCATAAGAGTCAAGTTGAGATATAGTCCTTGCACGAACATCCAACCCACAGATGCTACCGTGGCGTATAGAAACATGACCAAGATAGATTCGCAAAGTATGTCCTGTGTGGGTAGGTTAAGAAACACAAAAGATGACCAACATGTTGTATAAATTTTCATGGAGAAGTGGAAATTGTTGAGGATGTACACAAGACTACGTGCATACCACATCTAAATACGTGTTTTCATGGCCAACGACGAAAGGTTCGGCAATCACAAACATGAAGATAAAGCGAAAAATCAGGGACACCATCAGATGGACATGAACTGCCACACGAGTGCACCAGAGGCACCTACAAGTGTTTTATCTGACTCTTAATATGGGATGTAGTAGGTACATACATGACTTGTATACAAATTTTACAATGTGCTTCAAACCCCTGAGAATTTCTAAACTTTTAAATATGAAGCTATTATCATGCAATCAGGTTACTTGATAACTCATTGTTCTCTACTTTCATTTTCAAGATAATCATAATCAAAATTTTCTCAACTGGAAAAGTTATGCAAGAAAGTTTAAACTACATATTATATTTCTTATAATAGCTCAATAATGAAGACAAGAATTTTTTTATGCCAGAAACAAGACTTCGGGCTCTACGCAATAAAAAGTTTTTGGCTGAAGCTCTATCCATAGACATAGCTTCCACGAAAAGCAGGAACTCTAAAATGTATAGGCGTTTTATGAATCACGCTTCCTTTTAATTTTCATTTGGTAACGAGGCTAATCATCCATGACACACAGGTAACGTGAAGAAATCAACAATAGGCAATTATAAAGTAGTGAAATATTCTTATTATTTGCATCATAGTTTTTCCCAACTTACACTCCAGTGGACACTAAATTCCATAAAATATCACAGCTATATGAAATACTTCTGCATTCTGACATGCCTTACATTCTTATCCTTTCACTCGGATCAAAATGGGTACCAGAAAAATTATAATTTTTAATTAGTCAAGCTCAATGCCCGTACATTAATTAAGAATAAATGCATACTGTTACATTTATAAAATATTGCATTGATCATTGAGCCCCAATGTTTTTAAAAAATTGTAATAATTTGTATGCATATATGATATCATGTTAGGTTGCTTTTGCATGAATGTGTAAGAAGCCAGAAAAAGTAGCATAATTTTATAATTCATATAATGTTTTTAGCTTACCTAAAATGATAGAAGATTGCCAATGCAATTCCCAGAGAAACTAGAGAGAAAATCGATCCAAAAAATAACATCTGCTGCACTAATGACACCAAAGAATCATCCTCGCCCTTTGAATGGTAACAAAAAAATTAATTTATCAGATATTCACTTTTACAAATATAAACAACTTTAACTTACGGTCTCTGCAAAATATGACTCGTATGCTTCTGAACACTTGGTATAATTTATTTTGTGTTCTAGTTCCCAAGTCCCGTTCTCGATGCAACGACGTGTTACACTGCCTGGTTAATTTCATAAAATTTGTCATAAGCAATGAGTTCCAGTCTTTAGCAAAATTCAGACAATCAGATAAACTTCTTTTCACGTGTTACCTTCCAGGTAAACTGTATGTTCAGGGTATGCTTCGTGAAGTATTTCTGAGCATAATCTTGTCACTGATGTTCCAGCCGCAGTGGGTGGCCAGCAGTACACATCGTCCCAGTTGGCCTTGCAAAACTCGCCTAAAGTTATAAATTTTTAGACAAAAACACTAAAATAGCTATCAAAAATATTGTGCCGCGAAGCAAAAATTAAGATAATTCTTTCATAATTATAAACTATATTTAGATTTAGCCACCTTCAACTTTGCTTTTGTATTTCGAGTTAAACCACATCTTTAACAAACATTTAATTTCCTGTTGTGATTTTGCTTTTCGTAACTGCGATTTTTGCAATTTGCTTAAAACACGTGTGGATGTTGAGTTTAGAAGTTCTTGCATTTTAGTACTCATGCTGAAAAATCCACAGATGTAGAATATTTAATGTAATTTATTCAAGAGAGTCTTAGATATGTAATTATTCTTTCCCAAAGTCCACTCACGAATGTAGAAGTCAAATTTTAAAAACACTTAGAACTTGTTTGAAGAACAGCTTTTATATTTGCATGGGGCAAATTGAGAAAGGCAAGAAAGTAAAACTACGTGCACTAGCTTGAAAGTTAGAAAACCTTCCTTTCAATAAGGAGCTCAGACAAAAACTGACTGCGATGCTTGAGCTCTACACTACATTTTGTGGTGAAAGCATACATAGCATAATATAGATGAAAAGTGAAAGAGAATTGTTGAGCGCTGGTATAAATGCTGGGACACGTATTGTGTTGGCGGATTCCTTTTCTCCATCAACAAGTCAGACAGCAGGAAAGTTTTTTTCGAAGCGAAAATATTGATTAGTTTGTAGATGAAATTCCTATATTTGATAAATAATTATATAAGCTTAATTTAGAATCTATGGGTGTGAATTCGGTTGATATTGTCTTGTAAAACATATAAGCCTTCAATTTTCTAAATCATTGTTTATTTCAGATGGTCGTGTCTGTACACTTAAAACAAAAGATTATTCACGGCTGCATATGCTCCCCTATTTTTATGTTATCCAGGTCTCTAAAGCTTTAGGAAATATACATTCTAGTATCATTTTCCACTAGAGTATTCAACTTTTATTTACAAACCCCTTTCCGGATGCAATACACCTTGATATTATAAGTTTGTTCCATTCAAACAAACCTAGTGAATTTTTTACATGTGGCCACAAAAGTTTGAAGTGTGGGCTAAATGATAAAAGTTTAATTTCATCACTTGCAAATGTGTAAAGTCTCTCAAATGAATGATGTGTACTAAAAAGTTTAATTGCTTCCAGTAAACAAACCGCATGTCGCCTAATTTTATCAAGTTAGTTTTGGTAGCTGTCACTTATCAGAAATATTAAATTTGACGTTGTCCATCAAAATAGCTCCATTTGCTCAAGTATTTGGGAACACATGCACTTATAGTTTCTATACTTTGGACCCAAAACACTCAGAGATATAAGGGCAACACTAAAATCTAAATACATATTTTAATTTTTAAGTGATAACCATACAGCTTTAGTATTGCGTAAAATATTATCTAGTTACTACGAAATCATGTCATCATTACACACAAAGCATTTTATCATTTTAAATCGTTGAATAGATATGTCTTTTATTCAGTATTTCATAACTGGCGTTAATGTAATGATCTGTAGTAATCCCATTAGCACCAGAAACATACTCGTTTGTATAGAATGATATCTAGCACAGCTATTGTTTCGAATCCTTCGTATCCATCCTTGGTATTGCTTATTTTTCTCATGTGACAAATAACATGAATAGTCATAATGCAATCATACGATCCGTTTGATGACAGACATGACAATGTAGGTAATTTTACGGTTTCAGGTAATGAAGAAGGATTGTCCTACACTAATCAATATTTTAGTAGTCCTCGCTAAACGTTGGTACAGCGTGACCTGATGCAATGGTTATGTAAAAAATAAATATATTTTTATTTTTCTATGAAAGATGATGTCAGAAACGCTTACCCATATTGTCAATATTGTTGTTGTGATTCGTTGATAGTATAAATACATACACTTTGAACTACGTCAAATTATCAAATCTTCAGTAGTTTTTCTTTTAAATTAGTAATACTAGTAGTTTACTAGACAAAATCAAATACAGACAATAGGTTTACATGTCATAACGATTTTCGCAAGTGGCATCCTTCGTTGTTTTTTTTTGTTTGTAAAATACCATGTTATTAATACCGATAGATCATGGTAGCTGCTTTCTCTTAATCCCTGTCAGACACTAAGAAAACCGCAGTGGCCATTGAATTACCTTTGAATGTCAGAGTGCAGCTCAAAATATCTCATTTTCTTTTTGCTAATGTTATGGTGAAAAACTGTCTGTAACTGGTATGTCTAGTCTCTTTCAATTTAGTTTTATGCGTCGTGGTGACGTCAATATAACTACTGGAAAAGAGAGTCCTTGGATGAAAATACGTCTAAATGATTTCTTTTTATATGAAATGATAAACTTTTTCTAACGAATAGAATAACAATTAGATGGATAGGAAAAATACCTGGTATAATGAATATTACGTTAGTGGTAAATAACAGAAAAGAATTGTCAAAAAAGTTTCTTCAGCTAAATATTTTAATATTCATCTTTACCTTACAGCTGCAAATCTTACCAAGTTGGAAAATCAATTATGTACATATAAGCATTTACTAGCATCGAAGTCGATGAAATAACGGATTATCAAATCTCCAAATATCGATGAATGTGATTAAACTACAAAACAAGATACAAGAGTTTGAGGAAAGTAGAAATACATGCTACGGTAATCGAAATTTGCATTTGCAAGAAACATTGATGGGTTTAGGCATTTAGACAAAAATTGGCATCTCATATTACAAGCAAAAGTTATTTGTTGATTTTAATCTGAAATTCCTTAAATCTAAACGTTGGCAAATCCCTGAAAGCTACGGTATATAGTTTAAAGACTTATTCAATACCAGGGTGACGTAAAATCATTAAAGACACTACGACTTGAAAGTGGTTAAATTTGCGTCAGAACACCGTTTTTAATGGAAATAATGCGTTTCAGCCTCTCTAGTTGTCATTATCTACTATCATATTGTCTCACTGGTTTTTATGTATGTCGAATACATTCATGTTGTTTGTTGTCTGCTACATGATTTCGCTTGTCAATAGAAACCCTATAAGAACTTACGTTCCTAATGGGTTTTCTTTTGTTTGTTTTGTTATGTAAAAGCAGAACTTTTGTTTTTGACAGTTGCATTATAGGTCAACATCCATTTTCTTTGTAAATATCTTGACGAATAAACATTCTTGAATCAAAATCAAATCCAAAATCGTAAGCTCTCAGACATTAGAATTAGATTGTATTCTAAGGTTCCCTTCCACGTGTGTAAAATACGATTGTAAAACATTTTAAAACACAATAATTTGGAATTGTACGCTGTGCTTGTTGATTTGAATCTTGATATTTTTTCCCCAGAGTTCAGCATATGTAACCAGGTTTGCTCCTTATGTAGGTGTAATGAATGGTTAAAAAAATGGGTCAAAAAACTATAATTAAATACGAAATATGATATCATGATACAAAATAACGTGTCAATAAAACCAATGGAAAATATTATATTTCATGTTTTACCATTAAATATAATCATATTAGCAATAAATCGTAGTATCTGAAACATTTCAATATTTTCATTCAATTCCTCAATGCGTTGAATAGCCTAAAGGATAAATGTAGGGAAAATACAGTTCACTGAAGATTCCGTAAGACCTGTAATGCTTGACTAGGCAACCAGGTCATGCAAAAAGTTACATGCATATGACGTAATTTGTATGGATTCACAAAATAATTTCAGTTTGAGGTGAAGAACGTCGAGAAAAAGAGAAACGGACTCATGCGCTTTCTGACTGTTTATTAAGGTGTGAAATAGTATGTCACCGAACGACATTGGAAAGGCCACATTTATTTGATTCATTTTTCTTTCCACGTTGAAAGAACAGTTCTTGAAAACTTCACATTTGCGTGAAAGCGTTAATAAACGAATTACAACACCTAGGTGAAATGGATTCATGAAAGACGGTTTCATAAGAGTTATGTTATAGTTTTTTTATGCAACATCTTCGACACTAGAAAACTTTCCTGACGATTGCTAGCCTTATTTTGACGTAAGGCAACAAAGAGGGCTACTGCGTAATACGATGAAAATGGTTACAAGCTGTCACTGCAATTGGATCGGAAAATTATGAAGGTATGAGGTTTTTTGTTTGTTTCGATTTCCCAATCGCCATACTGTATTCGTTAATATACATAGGGAGTGTGCTAAAAGCTGTTATTGTATTGAACTTTGAATCTTAAATTTTGTTTGCGAAGGTGAACAAACATTAACTAGTTTTAATTTCATGCAAGCATTGACAAATCCCTCGGGCCAAAGTTGTTGTTATATAAAATAGAACTCACATTCACAGGGACATCACGTCACATAAATGTAGTAATTCTGACATTTTAAGACCATTTTTCAATTTTTTGTGGAATATAGGCAAAAACACCTCTGAGACATTCTAACAACACGAAATGCAGCTTAGAGAAGCATAAAAATGTTAAAATTGTGAAGCATGCCTTGCTGGGCTCATATTTCAATTTAAAAGGAGAAATTTCTTTGATTTCACGAATAATGGAATGAATTTTGAGAAAAACTATATTGAAATGTACAGTAACAAATATATGAATACAATAATATAATTTATTGTTTGATTTTAGCATATTTCTTAGAAGTGTACTGAAGTTTCTAAAGAGAGACGTTTGTCCTATCCACATATCAAAAGACGATTATATCAAAGGAGTACAAAAGAATTTTTCAGCAATATGACGCATTCATGTTATCCTTGAAATATGGAAAAAATGTGTTTTGATCAAATAGTCGAAGTTTATTGATTTCATGAAGTGTTTACATCTTTGTCATTCGCAATAGTTACTGTTTCAGAATGTTTTATTCAACTTTTCCATACCAATCAAAAATGAAATTGCAGCTCAGATTATCTGTTACATGAAATGTTTTTCTGTTTCTTTAAACACGGTTAGTTTGACATGAATGAAAAAGTTGAAGCAAATCATTAGAAGAGAGTAATTTAACGTCTGCAGTGACCCAAACCAAGGACAATTACGTGCGTTAATTCACATACAATTTTCACTGACATATAACTTGGGAAAGTCATAACATGTGAGATTTTTTTGAGCTCAAAGTCGTTGTGGAATTGCGTAGAGGTTTTCAAACGTCTCCAACAAAATAGAAACAAACTTTCACCCTGTCTATTATTCATGTAAAATTAGTTTGGCAAAATTTCAAATGAAGATGCATTGTAGTATATACAAATTTTCTTCCATGAAGCACTCCTCGTGATTTGGATTACTGAGATAACTAAATCATGACACAATATACGAAATCTACATAACCGCAATTAGTGTAATAACCAATCCTTAAGAGAAACCTTACAAATCCAATAAAATCATAACTTATAGTTGGTTGAGTTAGCATATTTCATAAACTACACTCTGTAAAATAAATGTAATATTCTTGATCGCTCAATTTTCTCAAGATTGCTCTTTTTCAAATTTTATTTTACAATATATTGACAACAGAGCAAATTGGACAATTTCATTGATTGTTAGAACACAATATTGTGATCAAAGTTGCATAAATTGGATGTAATTTATAAAAATTGTACTTTACTTCGTATTTGGGAACATCCTCTTTGTTAAGTCGTTTTTACTAAAACTTCCATTAAAAACTTTGTCTTTAACCATGTCTCCATTAACAAATATAATATATTTACTTTAATGTATTTGTATTCGTACAGACCTCTTTCATCATTTCAACTAGTACACAGAAATATTTTAATCAATTTTAGTATGGAATGTTACAGAGAGAAATTATGCTTTCTTGTGTCCTATAGATTGAAAATACATTTAGAAAAAATATTTGTAATGCAAACCCACGTACACGAGGATAAGATTTCGTCAAAGAACCGAACAAAGCGTGTAGAAAGTACCGTATCCAAAATAATTTATTCATGAGTTTACTTCATTTTTGATACATTAGCAGAAAGATATGAGTTCCAGATTTTGTTGAAATGGAAATCCCTTCCTTTTTCAAGCTAAATGACATAAAAGGGATTAACTGTAGAGCCAAATCTTCATTACCAAAACTTCAATAATAGTGAAATACAGAAATATCCACATTACTTTGATGGCATCACATTGCTAGCATCTCTACTAAATTTTTGAAATCACTAAAACTCCAAAGCAAGTATTATAACGAATGGTAGGCCTCAGACTACATTAAAATTTAAAATAGCTCTTTACAGTAGTACGCAAATCTTTGGAACAGACAATAAATTATATTAAATTTTACCCTGTTCAGTGAAGCAATAAATGAGGTATACATCCAGTTCACTGGTTATACTATGGACTATCCAAAAACTACCAGATCGGATTTACGCAAAAATTTCATGTGTGGATAATGCAAGAAGTCCGAAAATCAGAGACAAAAGACGTAGCAGACATTCCTTTGAGACGACTCCGATCCTATTGTATTTAATAAGATACCATATCACATCCAAGTAGTTATTTTCACTACCAAGGGCGAGCAGCTTCGCCATTACAAATTCAAGAACAATGCAAAAAAAACAGACGGAAAATAGGATTCACATGGACACCGACACGTGGGCACTTACACAATTGTAAATGGAGACAAAAGCCGATTACGTTGACATCGTGAATGGTGAAATAAACCAAGGACTACGTTTTGTCTTTTCGTTTCTATACGAAAGTTGAGACAGCATATCTACATGAAGTTAGTAGTGGTACTGCAAACGTATGTTAGATATTCATCTGTGGGTATTTCGAAGATACGGTTGTGTCTTTATTGATTCATTGACTAAAAATAGCACATACATTCAAACACTTAATTAATACAAATGTACTCAAAATGTACTTTGGTTACAGCTAATTAAATTATTAGAACTTTCTCTCTTAGAAATTTTCAATTCTGACGTTAAATTGTGTTTCATGTTGCAGCAGTCAATTAGTAGTGCTGTGTGCTGCTCTGTATATTGTACGGTGTGAAAAACTGAACTACAAAATGAGAATTGAAAAATCGGATGCAAACTTCTGTAAAATATAAGGTTTCTGCATTCAAGACCGTTTTATGAACTAATTATTCATTCACCTTATTTTCGTCGGAAAAAAGGAACCGCCATCGAAAATAAAAATTGTACCTCGGCAAGGGATTTTTTTGACGTCGAATTGGCTTTTTTTTCGATGGCAAGATTCTTGGTACAAATGCCATCGTAAACGAGGAAATTTACCTCTAAAAAAACTTAGAATATTTTTTCCAAGTGATTCAGATAGTAGTTGAATCATAATATTGAAGCCACAGGAGGTGAAAAC
>JAQIXX010007116.1:0-11287 GCA_034700605.1 Willowsia nigromaculata | reverse complement strand
AGCCATTTTTGGCGAACATTCATAACCAGCAGCCAACAACCTCTGCGGCAGCTATGACTGCTGCGATGAATATTCCGTCGACGTCCCACTGCCTGAATAATAACCAGTTCACACTGGAGTCTTTTTCTGCCAAAAATAAAGTCACAAAAGGGGCCACCGTCGCTGCCCGTAATGGTGCGAGGGAGAGGCAGTTGGTGGGTCCAGGAATAGTGGCACCACCTCCTCTACCTCCAGCCTCACAGCAATTGACGAGTTTGTCGATGAATGACTTGGATCTTATCGAAGAGCTACCACCAATGTCAACTGCAGAGCTGAGAAATAACAGACCCACCACATCTGCAGAGGAGTACAAACAGCCTAGATTGTACAGAAAACGGCCGAGATTCCAGCACCCACAAAACGGTGGGGGAGGAACACGAAGACGCATTCAGGATTCATCTGCTGTTATGTTCAGCATGCCAAATCGAAGGGTCCTGTCATTAGAGTGTCTCTCACCACCAAATAATCAGACTGATTCTCCATTTTTTGACGTCTCTTATTTGGACACTGGAGATCTATGTTTGGTTAAACAAGGAGACGGTTCCCGTTGTATTTTCGTTACAGATTTTTTGTAGAGAAACTATAGTTAGCGATAATTTTAATCTAAACCATTTGAAACATTGTACAGAATAAGAGTGAATGAGAGTTTTTGTGAAGATATGTATAGTCTAAAAGTAACGCTGTGCATACATGTAGATGTTTTTAAAAGTATTGCTGGGAATATATGCAATTTTGTAATTGATGAAAACTGTAATAGTTAATAAGTAATAATGATATGCAATTATGATGCCACAATATAGATAAAATATGTGTACATTTTCCGATGCTAAAATATTGCTAATGATTGCAAATTACAAATAAAAAACACGCCCGATTTAGTGTCATAAAATAAAAGCTAATTTTTGTAGAAAAATATAGACAAGTCTTTATTCTCCGTCAACAAAGGTATAAAAATGTCGAATTCAGTTTCATTCAAAATTAAAATTGTCATTATAAAATAAGATCATCTTTAGCACCAGTTGCAGTATAAAAATAGTAGTGAAACCCAGTTCCAAATGTTTCGACTTTACATGAATCCCAGAATTTATCATAAAATTTGCGTCGAAAATGAGGTTGGGCAAATGTGATTGAGATAAACTTTCCAGTTAGCCGTTTTAAGACTCTGGAGACACCTCCAAGAACTTGGTCCATTGCAGTTGCTACCGGTTGTGATGTTTCCCATGGGCTTTTCTCTTTCACAAACAGACAGTCCAAGGTTGCCTTTTCGATTACAACGTCAAAAGTAGCAGGAGGAAACTGCAGGTTTAGCATGTCCATAACCTTCCAAGACATTTGAGGAAATTCTTTCGACATGTTTTCTATCACTGTTGCAGAAAAGTCAATGTTGCAAATGGAATGATAGCCATCGTCGTACATTTTATTACTCAGACTGCTGTTCCCACAACCTGCATTAAAAACAGGAAGATTTAACTGAACGAGTGTTCATGATTATCTCACTGCAACAAAAAGTTAACGTTCATGTTCACCATTTCAAGTTTTAGTCCATTTTTTTGGATATGATGATAATTATGTATTTTTATTATAAAAATTATAATTTCTATTTATTATGCATGCTAGTTCTACGATTCATGGAAGGATGCAATTAAAAGGCAGGTCATCTTCAGGTGTGCTACATTTTTGCAGCTTGTCATTGGTTGGAAAGTTTTAACAATTCCTATTCGTTAAAATGTACATTAAAACGTGGACAGCATATTGGTTGTCAGGAATCGTTAAGAATCTACTTCAAGGCCATAGTTTATTTGCACTGTGTCGAAAGAAATGCCATAATACCTTTTATTAGTTTAAATTTTAATTGTTAAACCTGGTCAAAATGCCGTATAACCATTCCTGTTTAATTTCACCTAGTATGCATGCAACTATAAGCCATACACAACATACTCACGATCTCAGATCTCTAATTTACTACTCGCATTATTGTATCAGTTTATATCTATATTCGGTCGACTTGAACTTTCTTATGCAATTAGAAGTAACATTGAATTTCAGTGTCAGTAAAATGCAATAATGTGATTGACGCTAGTTTAATGCATTTTGGTTGCTAATTCATTGCCTCTACATAATGTAAGAGACGTAATCGCAAATTTTAACTAAGCACGTTCCCGAACAAACAATCATGCAATATAACGTTTCAATTTCAATGTCAGTGTACTAGGTACGATGTGATAAAAGTTCTCATGATCAAGCTATCACATAGATAGTATCCAAAACATTTATCTTAATTCCTGAGGAAATAAATTGATATTATAATGTACTTGATGGTACTGTACAATTAAAACACGGCAGTGAAACTCTAACCATAAAAAACCAAATGATGCCTTAAAATACACTCTGCTGACCGTCTTTCTCTTCTAAATATATATCAATACCATAAATCGATGTATTATAATGACACGACATAGTGTTTCTCATTGAAGCTACCTATATATCTTATCATATCTCCTAAAAAAATTCCCCTGAAGGGTTTCTTTTGGACAGCCTTTTTTAAATATTTAAGATGCAGACAGTCATCATGATTTCTTGATTATTATAATGCTAACAGTATTTCAAGTTTAATTAATCTACATACCCAACATCAATATGGAATCATTACGATTCACGTGCTCATTTATAAGGGGTTTTAGCAGTTGATAATCCTTGCACCAGTCGAATTCTTCCTCCTTCTCGTATCTGTTGTTCCAATACTCTACGTCCAGATAATCTTCATTGCCATTATTTATTGTGGAAGCCATTTTCACCAAGCGGGAATGATAATAATTTCAGTGGACACAAGCAGTAAGTAACGCTACTCGCACCTCGTGTGTATGTATGTTTCAGTTAAATTTATACTAATTAAAATTATTATTTGTAGGTTTTATTTGTTGCATGTACTTTGAACATATTTTGATCGGTTTGCGGAAAAATTAAAATAAAATACTTTTGCATGTGCATGTTACTTTCTTTTGCGATTAAAAACCCTTTTTGTAATTATGTGCATTTTTTATAGATCAAGTACCTATGTTAATTATATATCTGGAAGTTTCATGGAAATATCAATTCCTGATTAAAAAACAAGAAACGACTACGATTGTCCTGATAAATTGCAAAAAGTAACACGTGTATTCGCCGGTAATGCAAGTACTGCGAACACTGCACGATGAACAACTACACGTTCCCAATGTTAGCAAATTAGTACATTTCACTAAACATTTATTTTATAAATGCACCACTACATTTCCTGGTATAAAAGTCATGTACTGAAATCTAAATCTAAACAATATTATTACGAAATCGTCAAAAATAAAAAACATAAAAGTAATTCCAACTTTCCAACGTCTTTAGGTATTCGATTCTACTATTCGTCCTACTAGAATAATACTGTTTTTTAACACAACGTGTATGGATTCACATCAAAGTCCATGTGTGAGCAGATTCTTCACATGCTATAGCTAGTGCAGCCAAATAAAATGTGGATACAAAAGGATTCTCTACCTTCTACCCAATTACTATAGTACTCAACTTTGTTGCAGTCCCGTGTGTTCTATAAAATTAATACATAGTATGTGAATACAAAGTTGAAAGGGTTAACTCGTTAAGCAGAGTAGTACCAGTCTAGTCCGTGTTTTATTGAAGTACTTGGCTTAACATTGTATTTATCTATCCTTTTCATTGCTGATGTTAATGCTACGTGTTCCATTGAATGTTGATGTATATTTAATGAAGCTAAGTTGTACGATGATTATTATTATGAGCATGGCAAGTCATTTTTTACCTTTCTGCATAACTATTCAACGTAATATTCAACTTCACTTAAACCGGTCGGTAATATTCTCCCACACACTCAACAATCCTTGAAAACCAGCCAGGCTTTATATCACAAATACCTATGCGCATTTATTCTGAAACAGCTATGTTGACCAAACGCAATCGTCTGTCTGTCTGTTATGCTTCACTACACTTTAGATTGAATGTTAGAATTAGAAAGGATGAAACACAAACTAGTACGACACGTTTAAAGCCGCTTTTGTTCAAGCAAGATGCAAGAGTTCATTAAAAACTGTTATTTTTCTTTAATATGCAATAATATGCGTGTATTTTCATGATAATTAAATCAGCAGAAGGAGATTAATCAGTACCGCAAAAGGAGACACGACAAGGTTAAGTATTCGATAAGTATTACATGTGAAATGGCAAGAAGAGCTCTTAAATAATGAATAAATAATAATATATTGCCTGCATTCATACTCGATGTAGTACTCTTATCATATCAGATACTAAAATATAAATGCAATTCTCTTCCATTTTCATTTCATCAACTAGACATTAAGAAGAGTGTGTAAGCGTTGGTTAACTCTGAATTACGTCGCACGTTAAGCTTCATGTCAATCATAAATATTTCTTGTTCATAAAATTAACCACACATTCCCATCTATCTACCCGACCGAGCATTCATCAAATATTCTACAACATACATACATCCACATATATCCAACATCCGTGAGTGTTGTGGGGTCTGCGGTGGTTTTGTTGTGTTTGTTTTGTGGCGTTCACCTATCCGTTCTTCGCCAGAGTCATATAAAATGATTCATCAATATATCACTAACCATTAATATGCCATCAATGAGACGGGGTTTTATATAGCTTCATAATTTTAATGTTTAATGTGCACCTGAACATGAGCTGTCGGCTTATGACTACGACTCTACCAGCTTAATCACTAGTTGAAGCTGGATTGGAGCTTCTCTCTCTACAACAGTGTCAATAGTAGTAGCTTGCCTCCTGGAATGGTGATTGCATCCGAATAATCCGGCGTGGTGACTATGACGTGACACATCCAAAAATAATCTTACCTGTTCCATGTAATCAGCCCATCTTGGTATTTAGTGGCTAATTTGATTTTGATATTACATAACGTACGAGAAAATACGTAACAAGTTACAACAAAGGATGAACAGAGCTGTTCTTTTAACCCCTTCATGTAAGCCGTTCTTTGTTCCTCTGTGTCATTCTGTGTGAATTTTTATGGGTGTCTCTACTAGTCTAGCTTGCGAAATAAGACGAACTTAAAAGCATAACACGAAGTCACATAACATCCTTTTTCCCTCGTAACATCGCATTGCATGTTTCTCACTATTGCTTCTCCTTCTAACACACCACATCACACCACCACCAAAGACTTGACTTGGGAAAAAGAGCGAAGAAGAATGGATTTTGGGGAGAAGAAAGCAGGTACGCTTGCAATTTAGTTCACATTGAGCAACGAATAAAGTTGTAGTGGGTGGGATCAGCCCGGTAGTTTTTTACTTGAGTTCTCTGCTGCTCGTCTGGTGCTGAAATAGCTGAATTCTCTTCTGCTAAAACTTCGCCTCTACGCCCATGTTCTACTTGATCAGTCAAGAATTTGGAAGTGTGTGTTTTCCTGCACAGAGTTTTTTATAGGTCGTCGTACGTTCCTCTTATAAACATTTACATGAAGTAGTAATCATCGTAATCATCATCATCATCATCAATATACAAACAGTAAAAATCCACCCGTTTTTTAATACTAATCTAATGTAAAGCTTTAGTAAAGTATATTGATATTACAGAATTATGTTGGATGTGCGCTCCCCCTCCCTGTGTAAAGTTAAAGCCTTGACTTCATTAAAAATATCAATCGATTGGTGACATGCATTTGTTTGCTTGTCTCCTTTGCGAGAATAATAATAACGGCAAATATTGATTGAGTGATGATTGGATTGAATTTGAGCATTGCAAGTTCTCAGTTCTCTCACAAGACAAATAATGCCAATTCTGAATTCATCAAATTCTTACTTATTAAATATATTAATACCTATGTTTAAAAAATGAGTCGTCGGTCTTCTGATAAGATTAGACATAGGCAATTATTTGTTTATCAAACCATCACTGGCTACTGGTTTGTCCATTAAATGTTGAAGGTGATTACTAGTAATTGCTGGACAAGTTGAGTTTACGTAGCGAAATAACATTATAGGGTGTGTGTGGTGTGTTGTGATGATGATGCATGGCAAGCAGCAGTCAGCAATGAATGAATCAGACTTTGTGCAAGTTTGTATGACGATTACATGTAAGAACGCGCTTTTGTCGGTCTTCTTCTGGAGAAAAATATAATTTCGTTAATTGTATCCTTCATCCTTCGTTAAAATAGTTATTGTTTTATTTAATTGAAGTAAGCTGTTTTATGAAATAATCATTAAATTAAAAACTTGTGGCTTGGAATTTGCTATTTTCGCTCGTTTCTGTTGTACAACTGCATACAATATTTAACAAGATGCAAATTGTTGTAGAGTTTTAAACTTGGAAGAGCGGACAGCAGCAGCAGCTGTTTGCAGCTTTCAACTTAGTTTAGTAAGCCACCAGAATTAACGTTAAATTTGGAGCACAAGCAAATTATAAGGGCCAGTGGCCAGTCCTATCCAGAAATGTTTTCATGCAATCAGTTCTTTGAATGTTAAATTAAATTTACACACTCCCCCGTTGCCCTTCGATAAATGCGGTTTCAGTTGCATTTTCAGTTTTTTGAATTTTAGAATGAGTCTAAATTATATTTTTTGATTGATTTATTATCAGGTAACTGAGAAGGAAGTAGATTAATGGTTGCCGAAGGTGGTCGTCTGGATTGTCAAAATCTACAAAACAAGGACAAGCAAACTGGACCTGACCGTCCTGACTGATTTGACATTTCACCTTTACGGGTCTGGTGTATCAAGAGCATTTAGTTCATTTTTAGAATGACGATACTCAGATCGTTTTTAGATTGGTTTTGGAATCCTGATGTGTGGCTACCTCCCGGATTGGGGTGGGAGGACATTCAACCGAATGAAAAAGTGAAGTATGCAAATTACGGCGATCTTCTATATCCCATTCCAGCAGCTCTTTGTATGATATGTTTACGTTTCGTAGTAGAAAGGTAAGGTTAATTTTTATTCAAAAGATTGTCTTGTGTTAACCAATCGCTTTCAGAAATAGAAATGACTAATTGTGTCTTTTTTGGCTTGGCTGTAGGTTAATGTTAGCCCCGTGGGGCATGTGGCTAGGGCTGAGGAAATCGAATAAAACCTTCGCTTCCTTACCTTATCATGATGAACTGGAGAAAGCTTACCGAAAGACTAGGTCGAAGCTTCCCTACAAGGAAATGGAAGCCCTGGCTAAAAGAACTGATATGGAAGTACGCCAGATAGAGCGATGGATGAGAAAACGGTTAGCCAAGGATAAGCACACGACTCTGGCGAAATTCAGCGAGTGTGGGTATGTACGACTTACGTTGTTCATTTCTATATTGATACAAGATCTGTGGAAACCTCGGCATTTTTTCTGTTTCACAATGTGTTCACTAATTTCAATTTTATTAATTTAATAGATGGCGATGGATTTGCTATACAGCATCCTTTAGCATCGGGTTGTACGTGATGTGGGACAAACCTTGGTTTTGGGATATCAATCATTGTTGGTACGACTTTCCTCATCATGTAAGTAACCAGTGACCTGGGGGTACCTTCCCTTACCGTTCCACCCATTAAATTTCCACCTGTAATAATTAGGTACCATCTAATTTTTTGTTTTGAAGAGTATTGATGACGACGTCTGGTGGTACTATGTATTTGGCGCTGGATTCTACTGGAGCTTGCTGATCACTCAAGCCTTTGATGCAAAGAGGAAGGATTTCTGGCAAATGTTTGTGCACCACTTAACAACTATATCCTTAATGGGTTTCTCATGGGTGTGTAACTTCATTAGAATAGGAACTCTTATCCTAATCATTCATGATTGTGCTGACGTCTTTCTGGAGGTGAGATATTTAAATGAGCTTTTTACAAAAAAGTATCGCAATGGGTATGTTGTGTACAAAATTTGAAAACTTATTTTTATTTTTTCTTGAACAATTCCTCTATGTAGGCTGCCAAAATGAGCAAGTATGCCAAATATGACAAACTCGGAGATGTGATATTTGCTATATTTACTTTGTTGTGGATTGCGACTAGATTAGGAGTATATCCATTGTATGTTCTTAATAGGTAAGTACTGTGTACAATGCACATAATGTTTTCAGTTTTGAAATTTCTAATTAGAAAGACGATTTTGTATGGAAAACGTGCTGATAGTAAATATATTTCATTCCATTTCAGTACACTTATCGAGGCTCCAAAAATTGTTCCAATGTTTCCTGCTTACTATATCTTTAACAGTATGTTAGTGATATTACTAGTGCTTCATGCCTTTTGGACTTATTATATTCTCAAAGTTGCTGTTAAGGCTGTGGTATCAGGAAAGGTAAACTTTTGTAAATTAATTTCACTGTGTGCTAAAACGTTTATTGTCGATGCGGTCATTATTATATGCGGTTGATGTTTATAGTCATTAATCAAGTTAATTTATGAAATGTCTGAACTTTTTTAGATTGAAGATGCAAGAAGCTCATCAGAATCGGTCAGCGAATTTTCTGACAGCGAGGATAACAGTATCTCACTGAAGAACAGCAACAATAAGGCAGCAAACAACAGTACTCCTCATTCTCCAAACAAAATTACCAACACAGAAGCTACAAAGGTTTCTTCATAAGTTTTAAGACCAAATAAGAAACTACCATTAAATATAGATAATTAAATAAAGAGAAAACACCTATGTATTACACAAAGCGAGTTATTTTTTGGACCACTTCTACGAGAATTGCAAAAATAATATATATACTTAATACCAAGAAACCATTTGTGTGGCTAAGTTGCTTTAATTAGGCGATTAAGAACACAATATTGATTTTTATATCATGTTATAAATTGTAGGCTTACAACATGCTATTTAGTTATTCAAAGATGGCAAGTTTTATTGTTTGAATGGTTGTAGCAGCACCAATATTGTTATTAATTGTTATAAAAGCATAATGTAAACTGTAGAAAAAATACTATTTTCTGTAAATTTTTGTGTCATACTGAGTTTTATAATTTTCATTGTGATTTTCAATATCGATTACGGCTAACTGCATTTATTCTAAACTAATCGAGTTAATGTGTATTATTTTTACGGTTATAGTTAAGGTTTACTATATATCGATGATATTTGTGTCGGGGTACCTACCATTAAAGAAAATGATGGCATTTCAAAAATACCGAGAGTTTCACAAGGTATTGGACATCTAGTCAATCTGATGATTCTTGCTACACGGGGGAGGAGATGATTAAGAAGGGCGATTGTTCGTTTAAATGAATTACCTATATTATACATTGCGTCAATTGCATGCGAATCTTTAAAATAAGACGTTGCTGTTTCTTGTCGTTTCAAGTGTTTCATAATACAACAAGCATTGTTCGTTATTCTAGAAAATTTAAACAATATTTATGTGCAACAACATAACCAATGGATGTAATTTACCGCTTCAAATAAAGGATTAATTTTACTTTTCATTTGTAAAAATACCTCGAAATGTCTTGCATCAGATTTATTTATTCGTCAGTTCTCCAGTTTACTTCTGAAAATGTGTATTTAACACAGCTTATCGAACATTCATTTTTCATCATGGTTGAATTCAATATGTTGTACAAATGATTTATTGATAGTTGCCAGATGTTAGATAATTATCATCAGGTTATAAAAAGTATTTCCTTCTATTGATGATTTGCAACTAACTGTAGTCCACTTTTAAGTAGCAACTAAAAAACGGTAACGGGAATTCCGTTACGAGAATATCCATCATTAGTGGATGTGGTCAAGTTGAAAAAAGTGGACCAACATCGGCTAATTAGATAGTACATACAAAACTCGTAAATCGTCACATTCCAAAAACCATTATGCACAAATACATAGAAAGGAACATCGTGATAAGCTGCGTTTTTATTTACACACTGACATGAGTCGAATGCTGTATTGATATTTGGCTGATGAATTATAAAAATTACTACTTGAAACCCTGACCTTCATTAGTCATATCGAATTGCGGATGCATTGTTGTGCGCACCGAACCGATATGTGAAATAAAAATGAATGAATAGTGAGTCAAAGTCAACAGTGAGCGAGTGTCTGGAACTTGAAGACAAAGAAAAGTCAGTACGCATTTGCGTGTAAAAATTAAAAACTATTCATTGTGTATAGTATCATATAACAAAATGATTGAATTTCTTTACACTTACCTAGCTTACCGGTACGCTCTTGTAAGCCTTGATAATATCAAGTTGATATCATGTATGTAATAAGTTTAATTTGATGGATTCTATATGCATAATACATGAAAATCATGAAAAATGATAGTGACCGTGGCCGTTGGGCTCCTTACTTGATCTTGATGCATACAAACGAGAGAAGATACAAAAAACACATACTACCATAATCTCTCGAACCAAGTCATTGGAACATTGAATATGGCAATTTAATCGTTAGAACAAGTAATAATTAAAATTCCAGATTATTTTGTCAAAAAAATCATAGCATTTGGAGAAGGAAAATCCGATAGGATATGTTAATAGTATGTGAAGCAGCATTTTCCTTCCCTTCCAAACAACAGTCGTACAGACAGCTTCAAACATAGTTTTTCACTCATTCTCCAGGAGTGGCAAATTGTGATGCCATAGTGGGTACTTATAGTTTATGCGTTCAGTCAGATTGACCATGCATACACTTATGGTAAACGAATCCAAATGTGTACATTCTGTTTTTAGAAGACCATAACATCATAACCGATAGAAAATAGCTCTATTTTTTATTATCTACCTTTTCACGCCTTGGCTGGAGACTCCGTCAGTATACCTATTCCCAGACTATATACACGCTTGCCTAAACTCTGTTTTTTCCATGTGGTATGCTACTGTATTTTGTTTTTTAAAATTAATTACAAACGTTTGCGTGCGAAACCAATAGCAGTGTAGAATATAAGGACGTGTCTGTCAGGGTCATGATTCATGAATATGATGCATGTCGTGTCGTCGTGTGTTACACAAGTAGTAGTACGTGAAAGATATTGCATAGTAAGTTGGTTTGGGACTGCCGCACGGTCTGCAATTCATTTCGGTTATTTCGAGCAATTCATTCCATTACTCATAGTGCATAGCATACTATTTTCCTTAGCCACACACTCACACAACACAACCAACAATTTAACTTTTGGAGGTTGTTTGGTGTTATAAAAGACTAGGGAAACTGTGCATGATTTTGACTTGCTTCCATTTCTTGGAACACAAATCATTGTTTTGGAAATGCAGGAGTA
>JAQIXX010007115.1:0-11288 GCA_034700605.1 Willowsia nigromaculata | reverse complement strand
TGCTAAAATTTGCGAAAATTTGTCCTATTTTATGTCCTATTTTGCCGATTTTTCGTGCATATTTGCATGCATATTTTATCATTTTTCTTGCATTTTTCCTCGTTCTCTGCTTATAAGAATAGCCAGGGAATTACGGAAAGAAAATTAGCCACGTTGTATACAGGTGGACATGTAGATTTAGTAGGTTAACACAATATGTTTTTCTACCATTATTTTCATACATGAGAAATGAAAACAAGATTTTTGCTGAATTTTATTACGTTTACCTACATAATGCTACTACACCTGTGCTTCTGACCTTTTCAGCGAAAGAAAAACAAAAATATTTGGAGTTGGACTTTTATTGCATTTTGTAAGTAATTTAATAAAAATAAAAGTTAGTGTTTTGCCGTTAGTGATATTGAACGACAGGTATTTTTCCGACATTAGAATACGATGATCTAACACGGATGATTCCAATTTCCAATTCATCTTTGTTTGTAAAACTCATAGACCGAATGGACGCTGCAAGAAAGGATACGGATAAGATCAAGATCATATTGATATTCTTGGGATTGAGATAGGTACTTTCCTGAGAACATATAAAGCGCAAGTAATTTAGATGTAGTGAAGCATAAAAAACCATACCCAATCTGTGCATATGAAAAACGCATGAATTGTAAATATAGAATGATCGGTTTATTTCCCACATTTTGTCGTCGTGTAAGTAGATACTCATTCGCAGCTATAAATCAATCACCGACATTATTGCTACTTTGGTAGACCAGCTTTCGCATTGTTTGAATAGTTAAATTTTAAAAAGTATTTTAACTGTTGAAAAAAACGTACAATAGCTTAGTCTTAATCCATTCAATGCGTAAAGTGCTTCCATTTAGCTATGCTATTCTTAGCGTGCGTGGGCTAGCCTATGCAGAGGTTTCAGTCTTTGACGCATGCAAATGTAGCAAACATACGTTAATTATCTCAAGGATAATCAGCAGAGAATTGATTTTCATCTTGCACATTTTCATTTGCAGTACCATGTTCACATAAAGTTCACGTCTGACTACCGGCATTTGTCCGTTCCAGGCAAACAAATTTTGTGGCAGATACCCATGTGCTATAACTCATCACTCATCACTTTTCTCGTCTTTAGATTTCAAGTTTTTGGGATGAAGTTATTATTATTCAGTCGTAATTACAAACAGGAGCATGACACTCTGAAACCCTTTAGTTTTCATGAACCCGTGAGATTTGTGGCCAGATTGGCGTGAAAAAACGTGGCATTTGGCATTTCATACATGTACATATATAGCATATAATTGTAACTGTAAGGTCGATTTTTTTTTAAAACTCAGACATGGTTTTAAGAATGCCAACTTTCCAACAGCCTGAAAATTGCAAAAAAATCTTTATATTCTTTCTTCCAGACAGATTTTCATTTCTGTAGTATCAGTCATTGGTATTTCTTACGACTGTCACAACCGCATCATAGGCGAACCATTAGTATAAAGCTACTTTGACTTGACATGCTAAAAACGGAGGTTAATGATTGATCACTGATCTGTGACTGTTTTTTTGGCTCGGCTTTTCCAATCATATTCGTGAAGATCTATTTGAACATTGTTAATGATGTCATGATTGTATTAGCATTTTAAAACACTCCAAACGCAGATATGACTTCATAGCTTATAGAAAATAGATCTGTGTGTAGTGTGACTCACTTTTATCCGTATATATTATATACTTGCAAAGAAACTGACCAGCTTCGTCGGTTAACGGGCATTCCTGCCATTTAGCGAGAGATTTAATGTACTTATAACTTTTAAAAAAATTACTTATATTTTTTGGTCTTCGGGAAATTTGAAACCTTCATTTGGATGCTAATTCATTACACGAGGGGAATCCCAATTCTCCAACTCTAAGTAATTATATAGTTTCTTAAACGAATATTTTGGAAGTAAATTACGATGCTTTTGGATTGAATGGACCTTCTTTGACCAAGGCCATTTTCAGTTGAAAGAAATCTCGGTTCTCTAGTGTCAAATGTGCCGAATTGTGTGTGAGCATTATGCGAGGATTGTTTTATTTTTAGTAATTCATAATATATATTACTTATGTTTCATTCATAAAATCCAAAAAATCCGCATTTTACCAGTATCCATCCCTGCCAATATCACACCTAAACTATAATATCAAGAGTCATAGACTCTATTCAAACCTTGTTGAATTGAACAATAATTTACAAATCATGCTCCTATTTTATTCTTTTATTTCTAAAAATAAAATACTAATTTTGTCAATATACTATGAACGTGCTGCTGCAAACAGACTACACTCTTGAGTTGCATGAATCCCTAAATGTTCAAACAGCATCAAAATGTATTAAGGTGACAATGAGCCATTTCGTGAAACTGACCACTCTCTCATTGTTATATATTGGCTTACCTATATGTATCATGTTCGTAAAGAATTGTTGAGCTTAAAACGTCGGCATTTATGCAAAAGTCAGACATTCTCGTGCATATGCTCAATGAATGGGGGCGAAACCCCTTCTCTTTGTACCAAAAAATTAAAATATCAAAAGGAAAACTTGCAAGAGAGGTACTACCTATTATTGCAACTGCAAGGATGAGTTCAATAGTCCAAACCGACTGTAATAATGCACCATCATGACAATGACGCAAGTTTTATTTGGTGACGAGGTTAGTTGCTGGCGGTTTACGAATTCCTCCTAACTTTCGCTAAAAATATTTGAGGAAACCGATGTGCTATTACCAATAATTCTTATAGTGCATGCGCTAATGTAATATATTGAATTGCACATTTCTTTATGTAACATCATCATGGATTCCAAACGTCATCCGTTAGTGAAATATACTTCATGGAGTAAAAAATATCTTGAAATATTCATAAGAACGATAATGATATGTTGCCACTGCATCGGTTCGTGATGCTAATGATAGGGAATGATTGTGATTGTACATAGACTAGCAATTAGTAACGCTGAGCTGAGAGCCAGTTTTGTCTGGGGGAGTTCGAAAAAAAGTTCTTGCAAACTGTCCAGTATTTCTAATGTCATGCATATGCAAGTCAATGTAATTCGTCATAGTATGCTCCAGGAAGCGGAAGCTTTTGGGTTTATAGGCTATTCATGAATTCATGAAGCAAATAAATGCGACCATACATGTCTCAACTCAATACATGTTAGCTGGAGTGAATTTATTCAGTGTCCAAAAATAGCTTTGCATGGTACATCATTTGGAGTTGGAACATGACATGCTGTTTCACGATTTTAAAATTCAAAAATTAAATTCAGTTACTTTACTATTCATTAAATTTTCATTTTATTGAAGGTTTGTAAAGTTCATCAATATCAACTTGTTAATTTGATTGGTTCTGATTCAGCCATCTTTCATATAAATTCAAAGCTACTGTCGATAAGCTCCTCCATATCCACCTTGTCGGTTTGCATATGACTGAGTGCGAGGAGGGCACTTGGTTGGCGTTGGGGAAACGTTAGTAATTGGAGAGTTGCAAATTTTCATTGAACTTGCAAGTGCGTTTCCCTTCTGCATATCCATGCGGCCTGTATTTACAGGTTCGATTGAAACAACCTTGAGAGATGTTTCTCCAGCCTGCGGTGGATCTTTCTTCTGTCCTCCAAAGGAGACTTTTAGCTGTTGATTTGGATTGCATGGATCCGGTGAAGGTACCATGCTCACTCTGAGATTGTCCATTCCACCTAACAAGTCTTGCCAATTCAGTTGAATGTACTTTGCCCCCGGGTTCTCTTCCACACTTGGCTCACCCCTGTCCTGGTAAGGAGTACTCCTGGCGTTCTGCAACTGCTCAGCCGTTACGTTCACTTTGATCGCTTGAGGCGTACAAAATGGTGCTGGAGCAAGTGGGTGTTGGTTTGAGCACTGCTGAGGTTGTTGATAACCCATCTTGTAATTATTTCCACAGAATGGGATTGGCCTAGGTCCACTCTGCTGCTGTTGCTGATTTGGCATGCGACAGCCATGTGAACTTCTGGTCCAAGAAGTTGGTTCTGTAGGATATTGCCGTGATGACGAGACGTAGTTTCCTCCAGACTAATGATGAAAACGTTGGTTTAACTTCACATATCTTTGGACATTAATAGTTAAAAAATGTGGTATAGAATATATATAAATGAATAATGAAACACCCTTGATGGGAAGACTGGGGGAGCTCTAGACCTCATTCCTTGATCGTTAGAATAACCGTAAGACCTCGTTGGTTGCATTATTCGAGTGGTGGAAGGGTTCGGGCGACCTCCTAATCTGCATGAACCTCCCACGCAAGAGCCGCCAGATCCATAAGTCGACTGCCTTGGCTGACTGTTTTGGTAATAGCCAGCTTGAGGATTCATGGCTGTAGATTGTATGAAAAGGTGGAGAAACCAGTGGGATTCAAGATTCAATCAAAGTTACTTGGATTCTAAGAGCTAATAAGTGGGGCCTGTGGGGCAATTTGAAGAATCGCAGAAGTGAATTGAAGCCGTGTTTTAGAGAATCTCTTATCATCTTCAAAAACTGTTTTTTATGCATTGACATGGATTTTTTTCTACATTTCCTTGGTTATGCACCAATGCACCTCATACTTAGCTGCCAACTGCCAACGCACCACGACTCTCGACCTCAATGAAGTTGTCGGTTGCAGCCTATTCATGACCAATTCAAACCACCTCATCAAGCAAAATGGAGTAGTATAAAAATGGCCATCCAAATATCATTTGATTTTTATACTAAATATATTTATGATTTGTAAATTATGAGCTGGGAGATTTTGAACGGTCAACAAAGTTGATGATGCTTTAATAACTTCAAATAAATCACAAGAAATCTCCAAAATTAATTCAAATCACAATGTCGAATGGTACCATTTTATTTCTGTATAAACTCCAAATATAAACTGATGTCTGAAAGATTTAAACACGCTTGGAATAATTGAAACATAAGGAAAAAGCCAGCACTATTTTTGAATACATAAATCGTAAAAGTTCATGGAATTCAAAAGTCATGCCTGCCAAATATTTTCACGCTCGCCTTAAATTTTGTTGAAGGCAGCGATATCAACACTTTGGACGAAATCCTCATTTTCTTGGATTTTCTCAGTCAGCTCATCGATTGACACCTGAAAAAAAAGTGATAAGATATAGCGATCGAAATGCATAACAGTACGCTGTAAAATGTGTGTACATAATATGTTTGCTTTAAATCACCTTATCATCTTCCACAACACATGAAATCTGCAGCTTCTTGATTCCATAAGCTAGAGGTACCAACTTGCTAGCTCCCCAAAGAAGTCCTTCCATTGTAATGCCACGGACGCCTTCCTCAAGCTCCTTCATGTCGGTTTCATCTAAATAAATCATCACAACACAACAATATTAGCATAAATTCGGGGGATGTTGCTTTCACAAGCGATTGATTCCAGATTTCAACTTCAACACAGATTCATTATTTCGTAGATAAGCAATATTGGAACGAGAGCTTACCATCCCAAGGCTTCACATCAAGGATAACATTGGATTTGGCGACCAATGCAGGCTTCTTGGATTTCTTCGCTGCGTACTCAGCCAGCCGTTGCTCTCGCACCTTCGCTGCCTCTGCGTCTTCCTCATCTTCAGATCCGAAGAGATCGACATCATCGTCGTCATCAGCGGGTTTCTTATTAGAGTCGATTTTCGCAGGAGCTGGAGCACCGCCGGAAACCTTAACAGTAGATTCAAGTCGAGTGACGCGATCGGTGAGTTGCCTCACTTGGTTCTGGAGATCCTCCAGTTGCTTTTTGAGACGTAGGTTTTCTTCCCTCATTTCTGCGTCGTCAGAAGGGGCTACTCCACCTGAGATTATTGACGTAGGAGCATTCTTTAAACTGGTCTGGATTTGAAGTCGAGCTTGCTCGATTTGTTGTGACAAAGCTTTCAGTCCACTAGCGGGAGAAGAAGCAGTCGTAGTAGCAGCAGTAGTGTTGGAAGAAGCGACTTTTTTAGCGTCAGGGGCGGCCGATTCCGACCCCTGACTTTTAGCTTGACATGATTGTAACCGTGCACCACCCCCACTGCCTGCATACCACCGGAAAGCAAGAGAGAAAGGAGTACGCATAAAAGTAACAACCCATTACATGTTACACGACAGAAATGAAACATGAAAATGGAAAGTCGTGTGCGGAAGTATTGTGGAGAAAGTACATAATATTTTGATGCACAATTACATGATAAATCGTTCATCATGAGTGCACATAAAAATTATAATTTTAAAAATGATTTTTACAAGTTTTTTTCAATCCTTCTTTCAACAAAATCTTACGTAATAGTTTTGTACGAGCCGTTAAAACGGACGGAATTCTATGTCATATTTTGTAAAAAATGCATAAAACAAATCATTAAAGGGTTAAGGGGTTACTTTGGCTCGGTCAATGTCAATTTTAGTACGAATTTTTGACTAATAAAATCTATACTAATATTCTTATGCCCAATTCAACTCAAATTCAAAATTGCAGGTACTCCATTTACAATTAAAAAAATTATTTACCCACAACCTTCCTATTTCTTTTCTCATTCATTCATTCTTCATTCCCATAATGTCTATAAATAATTTCTAAACTTAAAAAATGCATATACCAGTGCTCATGCTCTAACCTCGTGTTGCAAGCTAACAATGACAGAAAAAGTGACAAACAGTAGACAGACAACACATTCTGCAACATTTATAATAAAAGCTTCCAATATACCTATTCCAACTACAAGTGCCGTTAAAACATCTACCTACCATTTTAAAAGTAGTTTTTCGACGCATCAGTGCCGTGTCAATTACGGTTTGTGCGTTGATTATAAAAGTTGAACAAGTCCACAAAATAAATATGACATTTAGCAAAAACACAACATTTGCATCAAATACTATCAACAACTATTAAACTAGTAGATTATTTAGTGCCGTTAGCCGTCTCCTTTCCCTTCTATCATCCATCCCTTAATTTAACATGAAGGCTATACATATTATTACAATGGTTAATTCCTGTCATCTATGTCCCCTATACTATACTCCTAATCACTCTCTTCCATTTAATAAAAGACCGACTCATTGAAACGTTAAGTAAAAGCTGTTCAGCCATTAATCATAAATTAAATCCCAACATTCAAAGCGTTTGGATTAAAAATGTTAATGAATATAAGTGAATAATAAATTAGCAAATTATTAAACAGTCTGTTTAGGTAATCTCAAGTTTGTAGTCCCAAAAAATGATAAGAAATTTGAAATTATGGCATGCAATTATCAGTGATTTAACTTACTCAAGAATTCACGGTATCTCTGCTCGGCAGCTGCAAACTTCAAAGTGTCGATAGTGAATGCAAAGGAATCCACCAATTCAATTAATCCACACTTTGCCATGAATTCACAATTTCCAGAGGGCCCTCTCAACTCCACAGGTGCTCGAAATTTCCTCTTTCAAATTTGAAGATTCCGAAAATTTGTCTCGCTGTCAAAAAAAGGATGACTTTTCTAGATCACACGGCGTGGCAAAAGGAAAGAATTTTTTGGATCTTGCAGCCTTTTTAAAGCATTGAAAACTCAGCTCAACCAGACTCTGTGGTAGTCAAGAACCAACATAGCATCCATCCCGTGTCCACATTCAATAGCCGAATGCGCTAATAGCGGCGCTTCATTGTTTTTTAACCGTAAAAAGAAAAACATTAACAGCTGATTGATTAGCCGATGTGTGCGGATCTTGCAAGAGGAGTATTTTGGAATGTACTTTTTGGTGGATGGGAGATGAGAGAAAAAAGTACACATCGCTGCACCTGCATTTGTATAACATGTAATAATAGCACATCCATTGAAAAGGGGATCCAATCAGATGCAAGTTGTGTACCTGCCCATGTGATTGCAGAAGAGATCCAGTCGGCCATCCTAGACCGTCCAAGAATCCAGAAAATATTGATAGTTGAAGGAATTTAATTGGGAGTTTAACTAATTTGGACAACTGAAGAGTCATGGGTTGGGGCGAGTATCCTCCAGAATATAATCCAAGGGTTCATGGGACTTATGACCCGGCCCGCTATTATGGGAAGCGTAAGTGCATTCTTAATCTTTTGTGAATATTTTGTTGGTTTGTCAGCTGATCAATTGGAACTTATCAAGCCGGAAGAAAATTTGTCTTATCAAAGTACTCAGCAGGGTTAACACGTTTTGCCGAGAATGATAGTTAAATTAGTTTGATTGAGCTCCAAAGGCTCCTCCTACGCTTAAATTTTATTCTTTGGTTCTACATTCATAATTAATTAACATTTAAAAGAAGGGATTTTTAATTGAAATTATTTTGTCCAACAGCGGATACTCCTCTCAGTCAAGTGAAACTCGGAGAACTATCAGCATGGCTTGGGCGAAGAAACAAGTCTCCTACAGCGATGGCACAGGCGGTCAGCCGAGGTAAATCAGAATAATTATTTTTAAATTGAATCTGGTGGAAGGCAATGACGCTGCATTTCAATGCTCATTTCGAGAATGTAAAAAACAAGCTAGGTTTCTAATGAGTCGGTAATTATGATATTTTTTATAGCCTGGTGGCGTTGGAATCATAAATACAACTTCCCAACAAAGGCAACCATCGCTGGCCCAATGCAAATGGTTTGCGGTACCATGCTCTTCTTCTATGTCATCAACTATCAGAAGCTCAGTAAGTTTTGCATACTTTCGTTAGTCTAACTTAACATTTAATTAATGCTAATTACTAGTACAGTTACTAGTATTACTAGTAGTGCATTGAGATATCATTATGTCTTTTGTTATTTCATTTTTATAGAGAAGCACAGGCTGTTCAAGTACCACTGGTAAATTTATGGACACTGGAACGGCGTAGTCGCCCGTAGTAAAGAAATTCCAATGTATTTCTTCAGTTCAACTTGTCAAGTCAGAGTTAATTGTCAATTACTAAATACTTGAACGTTCATGATGTTCTCCATCAATATTTCAAACATCTTGCAAACTCCTGTATATTTTAGTTTAGCGTTAAATTCAAATTATGTGTCAGACATGAATATTTGTCAAAATTAAATTAATAAAGTCGAGAAAGGATCGATGTAATTCTAATTACTAATTATGATTTGATTTATATATGCATAAACACAAAATGTAAAAAAACAATACTTTGAGATACGGAGTCATACATAATTATATTTTATTACGTATATCTTTCTAGGAGGTATAGCCTCCTTGAACCCTTAACAGAGACAAACATTATAACCTCGACTAGAATAAGTTATATTCAATTACAGTGACGAACAAGCGAATGTTTCTAATCTACCCCCAATCACCGCTTATCATTAGTAGCTTTTATTGTATTAGTAATGTTTGAAGCAGAACTTGCTGAACTACTTTTACTGCTAGAACTACTGGAAGGACTGTCGTCACACTTACAATTATTGGCATCTGATGATGGAGGATCAGATTTATGATGGATAACAATAATTTTGGTTTGCTTTTCCGGCTCAGTATTGTTTACTGGAGGCAGAACGAAATCAATAGCATTATATACCCAACCTTTCATTGTATCAAATGCTCCAAGATGTGGTTCTGGCTCACCAGCATCTCTGTGATGCTTTGGAATAGAACCTTCGGTTAAAGGGCGGGGGTTAAAATTAGAATCAGGAATTTTCTCCTCTAGAATTCGCACCAACTCCCTAATTTGTTCTTCTTGCCGCGCCTTCTCAGTGTACAATATCTTCAGGTCTTCTAAAATTTGCTCCATTTGCGATGACCGTTCATTTTCTTTTGCGGTTTCCTTACGAGCTTGTCTTACATATTCAAAAATCAGGATTCCAGAGGCGACAGAGAAAATCACTGCTTCACCAACAAGTTCCGCTCCAAGCTCAATGGCACTCGCTTCATTCAGTTTCGGTATGTTGACAGGCTTGCCAAGGTTCATTGACCACATCTTTAGCTTCACTTCGCACCAATGGTAAACTGTAAAGAGCCAATCATGAATCATGCATTATAATTTATAGTGATACTCCATATTCATTCATTAAGTAATATTTTTATATTTGAATGGCTTTACATTGAGCAGGAGGCATGCAAATATATTGCCTGAAGAATGGGCTCTGCTTCGCTCGTGATTTCGCCATATTTGCAAGTGGTTTCGAAATCTGCTTGATCACAATCGCCCCTGTTGTTGTAAACAGAAACATTAAAATAGCTCATTAGAAGCTTTTCCAATTGATGATTTCAATTATTGAAAACCTTTTCTAAAGATTCCGTACTACTAACCTAATTTTACCACAGGAAAAGCAACCATCTTCGACTGGAATAGATGATTTACTTGTCTAGCTAATAAACTTGTCGTTGACGACGTTAGGCCTGATTGTTCCGCTCTTGCCAAGAAGCGATGAGGGCCTCACCTACTTACAAAGGGAATGATACAAAAGAAAGGGTTACATTTTTCAAATGTAAAATCAAGATAAAAGACGTGAAGGAGAATAAATTATTATTTTATAGTACCCATCACCCGTTAAATCTGCCAAGTTCCACTTCCACTGTTGACCTTATAGCTCTTATCGGAATGCAATGCATGTGGTTGCAACGTTGCACGAGTGTTCTTTCCTTGGGAAGGAGAAAGTAAACGAGCAACTCTGTGAAAGCCTGAACTTTAATGCACATGCATTTAATTTGAGAACTAATGAAGCTTTTAATCTAAAAACTAAAGATGATCAACGAATAGATAAGACAGGACAGTAATCAATTAAACATCAATATCTATCATACGTACAGGTGATAAGGCGTTGCTTGTTACACAAATTATATTTCCACAACGCAACTTGATACACGTTAGTAGAGAAACGAACATGTGATTGAAGTTGTCCACTTCATTCCACCGCCTGTTGTGGTATCTACACTTTCACCAAAAACAGTGCCCTAAGAAAACAAGGAAAACGTGTGGAAATGAGATACACAAAAAACAATATCAGCTAGCCAGCGAGCAAAAATTCAGGAATGAACTTGCGACAAAAAGAAAGCTCTCCTATCAATTGCTGGCATGCATAAAAAACGTTCTGAAGAGAAGAATGCTAATGGGAGAGAAAGTACAAACTAAAAAGAACTACAACATAATTAATTGATGGGATAATATTTTGGTAACTTTTATGTTTATTATGCCGAAGAAGCAATCAGTCTCGGTTTGCCCCCTTATTGTTCCAACAATCGATCTTTTGTGTACTCTTCAGACGTCTACAAACATATGATACTTCTGTTGAGGAATGTAACGTGTGTTTTTTGAATTTTTTA